>JAGVSQ010001175.1:2839-30990 GCA_022683975.1 Rhyacophila evoluta | reverse complement strand
CAGACAATTACTCAACCTAATAGGCAACCAGTCCTGCATTTTTGGATTTTTTAAATTTAGGTTGCTACAAAATAGTAGTAAAAAACGTTACTGGAGTCATTATGAAGGTGGACTCTATGTTAGTTTTGTGTTTTTAAGAAAAGTGAGTGACCACAGCAGAATGATTATCGAGTAAATGTGTTTTTTTAGTAAGCTTTATTTTGGTTTTCTTGTGGTTAGAACAATATCTTAACAAGGTGTATTATTACAGTGAGGTTAAAAATTATCAATACTTCAACCTCTGATGTTATCACTTGTTATTATGATTATATTCGAGAATATCGATCTAGTATCGAGCAAATTATCTATAAATCGTATCTTTTTAATTCGTAGTCTATTCACGTAAGACTATTCTTTATGTGTTTATATTTGTCAAACCCAGTTGGTACTATCTGCAGCAAACATTGTCGCTGTGATTATTATCAAGTCTCTTGTAATGTTAACGAAAAAAATGCCTATAAAATTCCATGTTACTTGAATTACATGATGCAAGTATAATTCGTTATCTTAACCCTTTTGCTGTCGCTGGTGTCATATAATATAATGTCCAAATAAAAAAATGTAGTCGGTGCTGCGTTTGAAATGACACAAATACCCACCACTCAATCTTGTGTTTTTAACAAAACAAGAGTAATTTAAGCATCTATCTATGTATTGTATAAAAAATAATGCAACAGCACAACAGTGTAACACCACAAATAACAAACTAAATAAATGCCAAGTACGTTTGAAAAAATCTCAAGTTATTCATTTAAACCGTGCATCAACAGTTCGATTTATTTGACTTCTAAAAATAAATAATTTTTGCTTAATTTATTAATGAAATACTACAGTTATAGTATTTTGACTTTTGTTCAATTTCTTGTTACAAAAAGAGGAAAATGTAGGTTATTCATTTATATGGATGAACTAATATCTAATTATTAACTCTTCTATTATTTGTGTTGATAGCTTATAAGCAAACTTCAGCAATGATCTCCATGTAAATAGAAAATTCACTCTAAATTTTGCTAAAAATATTCAAGGACAAACATTGTTACTCTGAGCCTCATTAAAATAGTCTAGTAGCAAAGGAGTCAAGTATGTTAGTTCATCAAATATGATTCAGTTATTTGCTCTTCTTATTTAATGTAATCTTTTAAATAAACACATTAAATATCAGCTGCAAATATTATTATGTAATTATCTAAAATTAAATGTTGATAACCCATATATTATAAAATATAAATATCTGAATATCTTATGGTAAATACTATTGAGCTTTACTACAGTTATCTACAATGTTTTTGGTTATGTATTATTTACCCATTTTAATAACGGTAAAATCCTTTTTTCCGCAGGTACCTCAAGTGTTCATCAATGGAAAATTCATTGGCGGTGGATCAGATGTTGATAATATGGAAAAAAGTGGAACTCTCCAGCCACTTTTAGCATGATAAATGATATTTTATAAATTATTATGTAAAATCATTTTCCTTTATACAATGTGTTTAAATATATAATAGGTATATAATATTATGATTTACATTTAGAATATATTTTATGCCGTTTTCATTTTAGTACTTAAATCAAAATAAGAATACAATATATTTCTATAATTTACTAGATCAATGAAATCAATTTTAATATATTTCAACAATTTTTTTAGATCAGTGAAATCAATTTTTATGTTTAAAATATTGATAGAACTGTGAATTTTTAATATGTGTGATATTTTGTAATTGTTTTGCTTTATACCTCATGATGAATTTTTCAAAAATATAAAGTTTTATACACAAAGTTTCGATTGTTTTATCTTGATTTTTTCACAAGTTTTTCATCTTGCAGTAAATTTATACAATCCCAAAAACAGATAAAGAAAAGGCTTAATAACGTCAACAAACGAATTAAAGATAACGCACTTGATATTAAGTAGGTGAATATCATATATACTTCTAGAAATGGAGATGTTGCTTATTTTTTTTTGATAGTTCTGTAATTTCTCAAACAACTCATTGCGTGTCTTAAATATTCCTATATTCCTGGTTATCTTATATTAGATTTATTGGATTTAGACACTTGTACAATAATGTAGAATTCAAATTCGGCAGAAAACGGTGATGGCTCTTTTCAATCAGTGAGGTGAGAGTACGAGTTCTGTTCTTGAGGTTGTGGGTTTGAATCCAATGACTGCCAATGATTTAAAAAATTGAAGATGCAGGATTTCAATCCTCGGGTAAAGATATAATAAGTCATCATATTGCAATCTATATTCTAATTTCATTAGTGGCCATCTTCATACTGCCAAGATCTGTTATAGTCTACTTTTGGGGTGGACATTGTGGAAGTGTTGAAAAGTAAATGCCACTTATAAAATCAATCTGAAATTACGGATCTTAATTATATGATTGATAAATCAGTCATGTAATTTTTCATAGTCATTTTACTATATTCTTCTTCTGCTCCCATATTCACTCCCTAAGTGGAGCATGTGCACACCACATGCCACCTCCAAGAATTTATTAGGTCCACCGAATACATTCTGTAGATAGTATTTGGCGGCCTTCCAGGACTCCAAAAACCAGTTGGCTTGAAGAATAGGCAGGTTAGGTTAAGACTCTTGGAACCTCTGCAGTATGTGGATGAGCCAGGTTCAGTGTCGCAGCTTAACTTTACTAGTGATAAGTGGGTGCATGGTCTGTTCTCTTATCTTCTCATTTCGAACAAAGTCACACCACCATATTCCCAGAATCTGCCGCAGGCACCGGTTCTCAATGCTTAGAATATGGTCGTTTTGGGCCTTTATTGGGTGCCACGTTTTGCAACCGTAGAGCAGAACTGACAGTATGCATGCATTGAACAGGCGGCATTTGGTTTTCACCTTGTACAGCTTAAGAGTCCTAGACATTTCACATGGAATTGAAGGTTGCTCCACTATCCCTATTCGAATAGCGAGCTCTTTTTGCAACATACCATCTTCCGTAATATATAACCCTAGATATCTTAAAGTGTCAAGACTCGGTGCTCTGTTTATTTTTGATCAGGGGATAATCAATTTCAACTGAATATTTTCATTGGGTAGTTCATGGTCACTGTATAGATATTGACTACTTTATTAATAGTCATTAAAAAAAAATGCAATGTGAAATTTACTGACACTTGATGAAACGTTGCTGTTGATTTATTCATAAATATTATACAATTTCTATATTTCTGTTAACCACAATAGTTTTGTAAATAAGTATCTATGTTTGTGAATGAATGGAGTGCAGCCTTAATTATAATATTATACTCTTATTTTACACCTATCTAAAATTGGCTAAAAGTCAAGATATTATTGAATATCAAGAAAAAGAGGTGTAACAATTTTGTTCAATTCCCATTCTTTTCAAAAATCACCCTATGTTCATTGAAGATTTTGGGCTGCATTAGTGACATGGAATAATTATTTAAAATTATTTTTATAAATAAATAAACACAGCAGTCTACAACACTAAACATATTTCTAAGCTAGATTTTAAACTAAATAACGTAGCATAACTTTTCAATTTCAAAAATTCTTTCACTGTTACTGTAAATTGACCGGTAGGCATTTTCTACCACATCTTTGCATTATTTCTTTGACAATTTGCTATTCACAAAATTAGTGAAATATACATTATGTCTTAGGTATTTAAATATAATAAGTAGTATAAATTAATATTGTTACAGTTAAATCCACTGTGCGATAAAAAATCTAAAAACATTCCAACTTTATAACACTCCTGGTGTTTTGAAAAAAAATGGCAGTCACGTACAAAGACTTTGCCGTTGTGGAACCTAATGTTAATTTCCTATTTTCACGCCAGATGGCAGTGCTGAGAATTACATAATTTATTAAGCCATGATGTTACAGCTTAATAAATAATTCGCTTCTTAAATAAACAAAAAATTAAATTGTATAATTGAGTACATAGTTACATTAAATTAATATTTTGAGTCAAATGAGTTAAATGAATTACGTCTCGTTTTTTTTATAACAATTGGCGAGAAACTATCATTCTACAGCATATTAAATTATAAAGAATAAATCACCCCTAAATAAACAGTATTTTAAAAAGATATGTATGTATGTGTATAACATACCTACAACTATCGTATTTTAGTTACAGTGTGCATATAAAATTTGCGTGAAGTTAATGTTATTAATTCTGTTAAGTAACTACTAGAGTAAACTTCCCATTACGTATGGTTGTTAGAAGTGCAGTACACTCAGCGCAAGTTTGTAGTTGTCTCACCATATCAGCATCAGCACGGAGAGTTAGCAAGTCGGTGGGCGAAGCTTCGTATCCATTCAAGTGTGGAAAATTATGTAAGTTTACATGCCTTAATACGCTGCTGGCGTATTGCACATTACATTATCTTTAAGGTAGTTTCTTAGCTCGCTTGGTTCGCATTGTTTCCTTTCTTCGTGCATCAACTTTGCTCACTTTGGTACAGGTAATGTGCAGTAGGTCTATGAACTCTTTATTTCGATCATTAATATAATATCATCATCGAGTATACATAATTTAGGCCGATGTCACGGGTTTATACATGGGTCTTTAAAACATATATGGCGGGATAGCAGTCCATCAACAAGTAAATATTCATATTGTGTTTCAATTTCATTCCATATCAAGTGGATAAAAGAAACTATGGAAATGTGATTTTCATAACAAAAACATGTGGATATGAAATTATCAACTGTCAAAATTTGGGTGAGGTCATTTGTCTGTTTGAAAAACGTTCATCCAAATAAAACTGCTTAAATATCAATCGAATATGTTTATTATTTTGAAAGATATTGCCACCATAATTTTTTGTATCGTTATTCTTTTAAAATCTATTCTAAAGAAAGCGTTTTTTCACGATGGTATTTGTATTAAATCGGTCTATACCCAATCGTGATTATATTTTATCTTGTTGAGAAAACAGATCCACTATATTGACGAACAAAATGTCTCATTTCAATTACTCAAAATTCATGCACATATGAATCTCAATACGTGGCAGTGAAGCCAATATATTATATAACGTAGAAGCATTGAGTATAATCAATAATACAATACATCGTTTCGTCGCATTTTAGTTTAAGTAAATTTTAAAAATAATGTTTATTTTTTGCCATCTTTTGTATGGTTAGCACATTTTTGTATTTACACATTTTATAAACAACTATTTATGAAAATAAATCGAAACTTCTTAGTATTTTAAAAGTTTTATTAAGGTTGGCTTGTAATGCCGATTCGATCAATAATTTAAAATTTGAATATTTCATATTTTTTACATCTAGATGATTCAAAAAATGTACTCAGATGAGTCTTTTTCTATTTAAAACTAGGATCCTTAGCTGAAATGTGTCAAGAAAACTTCAAATAACACTATTGTTTATTCTGTATGGATTTGAATTGAAACTGATAAAGTTGTACGTATATCATCAATCGAAGACATTGTTTTCGAATAATGTCATCACTGGGCAGATATCCTAAGACTGTTCGGTCATCCAGTATTGAAACTTTAGTAATTCTAGACTATGCTATGACAAATATTACAAAAAAATTACAATATGTAAAAGGACTAGGCGTTCACCTAATTTCTAATATTTTAAGTTTTAAAAGAATGTACGTAATTAATTCAACTTATCATCAAACTGGATGTAAAGGATAAAGGGGTGTAGATAACAACAAAGGCTCATTTCTCATCTCAATTGCGTTAGCGAAACCTTAACTCTGAGTGCCGATATTATCAACCGCGACGTCAAAATTTTCGCAGTGACTCAAGAAGCCGTTAGTTTTTATTTCATTTTCAAATTTCCCTAATGTTTTTTCTGAATGTGCCTAAGGTACTTTGAACGCTCGGCGTTTCCTTTTCTCAAAAATATAAATGCAACTCAAGTAACTAACTGTTTCAAAATTTCAGGGAGGAGAGTCTTGAGGGTAATTTTTATTAAGTATGGTTTTTTTTGCGCGGGAAATTGCACTCTGGGCGCACATCATCAAAAATACTTACAAGCAAAATTCACTTTGACAAATTCAATATTAAGGCCAAATTTAGGCACAATTCCCGCATGAATATCTATTTTATAAAATTATATAATACTAATTTCCGTAAAACATCTATGCACGTTTTAATTTAAACACATTCAATGATACGTGTAATACGGTGTCAACACATTTATCACGTGACGCAAAAAAATATATGTACATAATATATGATGTAATTATAAACAATATTACCAGTATAATTATTTGAAAACTAGAGCAAACATCCGTATCTTTCTATTTTAATATTATATAATAAAACTATCATCCAAAATTCCAATGTATCGATTGGAATTTAAAAAAAACTCGTAACCTTGAAAAACGTGTAAGATTTTTTGTCCCTTTTACATACTTTGTTAATTCCTTCCCTTTCTATTGCTCTCAAGTTTTATATTATGATAGAATGGTACGCAAATTAACATGACGCATGGGAATTAACACGACAGCGAACAAAAAATAAATTCAATTCCATACAATTAACTGTAAAATATATTCATGTAAACATTATCAAAATAACGAGTATAAAAGAAAAATATTTTCAATGTAATACATTTTATGTTAGCAATAAGTATATGATATTGTATAATCCAATATATAAACTTTATAGAGGTACAAATTAATCTTTGTTATTTCATGTGTTTGGTAAACATAGCTGTCCAATATGAAAATTACATTGTGTGTAATTTTATTAATTGTGTGGTATTTGTTCACATTTTAAAGACTTTCTGAAATCATATTTAGTCCTATACAGCATGGACATCAGTATTTTACAAGAAAGGGATTGACAATCTACAAAAAAGAGAGTAAACTTTCGCAGGTAGTGATATATACAACTTATATTATTGTTTAGCGTATGTTAAAATAATCGATTTCTCATCGGATCCAAAATATTATATTCAAAAATAATAACTCCTATTCTATAACTGCTATGTAAATTTATAATTTTAATAGACAGACATCGTATAAAATTTATTTTTCGCAAAGTACATTTTTTTGTGAAAAGTATATGAATGTGGGAAAGGCGTACGGAGTGTGTTTTTATTTACACCAAAACACGCCTTAAGTTTCGTCGAGACCCAAAACACTCGGTAAGACTAAATGAGGCCAAAACCTTAATGCTGCTCTGATATAGGCACTTTCGTCTGAATTGTGATTAAGCCAAACAAATAAGCAGCAGCCACCTTTCCAGATGTCTCAATAAACCAGTCTGCAAATAAATTAAACCCTCTTTTTTACGCCCCTACTAAAAACATAGTAATATTATAAGTAGTCGTAGTTATGAAGAATCAGACAAATGTTATGTACTTGTGGTTGTATTATAAAAATAAAATGCTGATCTAGTAGAATGAAAACAGTGTGAAAAATATGGTATTGGCTGGTCCGATAACCAACTGCCAACCTGATTAGTAAATAACACAAATGTGTAAAATAATACATACTATTAATTTTATTTTATGTTCCAGCGGCCGATTATAATGCTGGCGTTCTTCGCCATCTGGAGATCGCGAATTCAAGCCCCGCAGCTGCATAAAACAGATTCAAAGATGCAAAACTGAGCATCCTATTTTGCTGTTCACACCATGTCCACTTCAAAAGTGTTACATATGAATCTTAACAGTGTGAAGATAACCATTTCAGAAGTATACCCCAAATCGTCATAAATTGTGTTGACAGATTTTTTTGCGATAATTATTTCAAGAAAAACCCATCCAGTATCCAGTCAATTATAATGTAGCAGCTGTGGGAATTGAGCCCGCAATCTCCGGCTCCGAAGAAGCACGGTAACATCTCAGCTACCGAAAAGACTGAGCGCTATATAGGTTTTGCGATTGGTTGACAATACTTGTAAAAATAATCACAAATAAGCCTTCACGTTGTAGTCATATTTGGTTCGGATATGGCAATGTACCGATTGTATTGTCATATGCATGACGCAATCCAGTATTTACACTTTTATTTCGCTAAATGTGCATATTTACTCCATATACGGAAAAGTAGCCTAAAATAATCTTGTATATGATTTTCAATCCCAGGAAATGAGTGTAAGTTCGCAATTTTTTTTAAAAGATAACATATGTCATTTATAAAATTGGATCATAACATTTTTATTACACACAAAAATTAAATTACATATTATCAAAAACGAGTTCTAACGGTTCAATTTTAATGATAATTTGCTTTATTTATTCATATCGAATGAAAATTACCCTAAACATCAATTGTTTTAATTTTTGTTAGTCAAGTAAAGGCATTTTAAAGAAAGCTTGATTGTGTCTAATTTTAAAGATTCTATTTTCAACAATCATTGAAGTTACGAGTCATATACATACATTTCCCAAGAATTTAAAAAGTTATTTAGATATTGTCAGCGTGTAAACCTTTTTTGGTTTTAACTAAGAAGGATATGTGTGTCATTAACTTTATTGTTAATTTTAGTAACATAACGCATAAATGGACTGTATTGGTATTGGAAAAAAATATCAACATTACAACTGATATTGATCGATATTGATTGATCAACTAACATTGAAACGCCAGAACACACCTTTACTATATGTAGAGCGTGCATATTATGTAACATTTTCCTGCTGTGTATGGCTAAGCCACTGAGCAAATAAGTGGCCGTAGTGAAGCGTGAGATACTATTTTATCGCGAGAAAGAATGATTTTTTTTCTCATTCGCAGAGTGGATGGTGCGGTGATGGATGGTAATGGAATATGGAAAAATTCGCGTTTTCCTCCAGCGATTATGAATCGAGACCGAAAAAAGCTTCTTAAATTGGATAGGTAATCGTAATATATAACGATATCCAGCTGTATACTCTTTTACATCGGAAATAATTGCGTAAAATTGAAAAATAATAACGATAAACAAAGTAGAATGTATACTTATATACAATTATTTTGATGTTAAAATATAAATTTATATTTACCCAAATATATATCGAGGAAACCGTTACAAATAAATATTCTTTACCATTAAAACATTGGACATACAATAAAAC
Organism: Rhyacophila evoluta; assembly: GCA_022683975.1. Lineage (NCBI taxonomy): Eukaryota > Metazoa > Arthropoda > Insecta > Trichoptera > Rhyacophilidae > Rhyacophila > Rhyacophila evoluta. Next base: position 21,905 of record JAGVSQ010001175.1, on the reverse strand, counting down.
ATTAAGACGTCGTTTTAGTAGTCATTTTAAGAATAATACTTACCAAAGCATAAATAATATTTGTTGTAATTAAATATAAAAGTGACATGCTTTAATGTGCGGATATTGTATTGTAAAGATTACCACAGAGGTCTTTAATAGATACTTTCACAAAATTGTATTAAATTTATTCATATATGATACTGTTTTATCAACTACAGTGGCGGTGTGGTATTTGCCTATTCAGAATCGGAGCTCGCGGGTTTGGTAATAAAACTTAACATTGTTTTAATCTGGGTATAGATGCAAGTTATGGATTGAACATAAGTTCGGCTATTGACAGACAATCAGATTCGTCGAGATTTGTATACTTCATATGCTTCAGTATAGCAATATACAACCAATATAAAGAGTTTTTAGATACAATTTAACGGAATAGGCATAATTCTATGTGAAAGATAGTTTTATTATTTATATATTTGACACAAGTTTTATGTTTGTTTATTTTTTTTCCCCGGGATGGTTATTTTATGAATTTTTATATAGATATTGTAAGATGCAGCATTTTTCGTTTGAAAACGATCTGGAAATAAAAACTGCATCAGACAGAAATATTATTCACTAGATGGGATGAGTAGGTATTCTTTGAACGACATCCGCGTCACTTTTCGGACTTCCTGTATTATCGCGCCAAAGAATGGGTGTTGCCGCCAGATGGGCGCAGATAGGTGCGCGCCATTATGAAAAAGGTCCTCCCTTGAGGGCCCTTGTCGAACGGAGAGGGAAGATCCGCGATAGGTTCTCCACGGGAAGATAGGCTGGCGAGACGACACAAAGGACGTGATGGAGAGGTCCTCACCGCAGCTTAATGCCTCAGGAAAGCACCTCCACGAGTCTGTGCCGGCTGAGAAATCGTTACGCCATTGTTTTTATTTTATCTACCAAGCTTTATCTCACTGTTTTGTTGTTTTTCTGCGCCATATCCGACGGTAGGTAATTGTCCTGATAATAATGTCTTGTGGTGTTTTGTCTTGTAATATTTTTCATACGAAATGTTTTCTTTTATGATTTTTTTTTGTTGATTTTTTTTATCTAAATTTAGTGGTGCTTTGGCGAGAACTTAAGTGATATCTTTTAAAATTACATTTTACTTTAAAGAGATCGCAAATTATTGATAAGATATTTTGATGACACTTTTAGTCTTCAATATCATGTTTCATCATCATCATCACTAGGCGTTGAACGTACATCTCTTCCAACCTTTATTAAAACTCATTTTAAACATCTTATTTTTTATAAATATTTTTTTCTGGCATACATTGAGTGCTATAATATAGTATAAATTGTACATATCTATAATTTAACTGAAATGATTCATTAGAATATATGCATGAAATCTAGGACTAAATACCGAATAGGTCAAGCAATTGGCTGACAACTCTCTTGTGAATAAATCTGTCAAGACTTGTATTCATATTATGAATACCTTTACACTATAATTCTGAAGTTCATATTTCCGTACCGTGTATATTTCTCCGTGTATGACATATGCTATACTTCCAAAGCAGACATGGTAAATGGTAAATATATATATATACTCGTATTATATATCCAGTTGAGCCTTTTCAATTTTTTAATGACATCTCTTAGACAATTACCGATCGCCTTATCAGTGATCATAAAGAAAAATATGTAAAGAAAGCCTCATTATAATGCGTGGATTTTTATTTTTTCGTTATACCGTCTAGTTTACTCATAAGCAGAATTTTGTATTTTTTCCAATTATTTTAAAATGAGAGAGAAAAAAAATACAATGTAAAAATGTGTTTAACGTACAACTAAACATATAAATGTCTCATCATGATAATTAAAATATTTTTACAGCTATTAACAAACTATATTCACTTGAATGTGACGCATGTTGATGCATAAAGAATTTATTTTAAGGTAATATTTTTTCATACGATTACTTAATCTACTGCACAGCATATTCAGTCATATTTGCGTTTAAATTTCTTTTATACTTCTACAAAATTCGTTTCTGACCTCCAAGTAACGAATAATTCACAACCACGTAATATATTTGATGTAAAAATATAACAATTTATTGTCAAATTAAGATATCTGTTAATTAAAAAGTTCCTGAAAATTTTCCCTAAGCACTGGTATTTTGAGTCGAATGGTGTGTAACGCAGCAGAAGGCACAATGAGTTTTCCCGCGGTACGGTTTCGTGGCACTTCAGCGCGAGATCCGGGGAATCCTGGGAGGTGTCAGGCCAACACCGGCGGGGAGGTACCGAACCGGAAAATGGAACTACTTGTTAGCTAGTGGCATAGCTTTGTGTTCAGCTACTGCACCGGAGATCCGGTCGCTTTCCACTCCGCCGTATTATGTGCCATGTGCTCTAGTATTCAGTAAATAACTTTCGAAAGTTTTTCCCTTGACACAAATGAAAACTGCGCGGGTACATTATGCGGACCATAGTGCTATGCCACTTATGATACTATTACTCATAGAGTTTATGAACATTTAGAATATTATTGTGTTAATAGTTTTGACAAAATTTTAACACTAACACTGAAATGCAAAGCTTTCTATGAGTTTTAATAACAACGTTATCGTTAGAAAACAAAAAAATGATGAAGACAACTCTTTATAGTCAATATGATTGAATTAAATTTTGTATTTTAATGTCATACTAGCTCTAACCGGCCATGCGTTGCTGTGGCTCAGTCTGGCTAAAAATAACGGCACTGTTTTTCAAAAAAACATGTTTTTACCTGTCACAGATGTAATATCTATATAATAGTATGTATTTAAAAACATGCGCGTATTTGAATGCAACATTGTGTCAAAATTTCAAAGTAATCTGATATTGAAAAACTTTTGGAGATTTAAGATTTTGAGCAAACATTTACATTTTTATTTATAAAGATATATAAGTTAATTTAAAGAGACATACAAGTAATTCAAAAATGTAATCCTCTGTCATGAGCTATCTATTTTAATAATATTATTACCCAACTAAAAATTTTTAAATCCATTTTAAAGTCATTTGAATTTTCGACATAATCAACCGACGATTCATTCACAAACTATTTTTAAAACTATAATCTACTTTCTTACTATCTATTGATGGTAACCCAAATTAATAAGAAAATAAAACACAACTTATTAAGATACCTTTATCAAAATTTCAAAATAATATTAAATACATAGTATTGATTCCTTGTGACGACGTAAAAAAAAATTTTCATATTGTGAAAAATCCAATGTTTTATATTTGAAGCAAACGTGGTGAAAAGAAATAATTCGATTATGCGTAAAATATAAATATTAAATATGTTCCTTAAAGCGCTGAAATTTATTGTTCGTAATGTATAGTAATAATAAAAATTCATGCCCTAAATTTTGAAAAAAAGAACTAATATATTCATCAGACATTCTTAAGAATATTGTCGTAAAAATATGTTCAAAGTAGGTTTATGTCAAACAAGGTTTTCCAGAAGTTCTTAAACTTTTTATTCCATATCCGAGCTTAAAACTTTTTACTTTGAAAAACTCGTGCCAAGGAAAGGAAATTGAAAATTTCGCGTAGGTTTCGTAAGGAGATATCGATAATAATAGTAATCGGAAGCTGCTCAGGCAGCGAAAACGTCGATCCGGGAATATATTTTCGCAGAGAGAGAGAGAATTGAGAAAATACCAATTGCGGTTAATGGTTTGATAATAAATTATCGGTTTTTATTATTAATTCGGTCTGAGATGATCGGTAAAGTGATATTATGAACGCATGGGGAATATATCTAATAAGATGCGATAGATTTATTTGATTGCTTCGCCAGGTGTCTCTGACAGATCAAGGTATTATTCCAGATGTGCTAAAAAATAATCTTCTTAAAAGAAAAACTTTCTTTATACTTAATTGCAAAGTTTGCTTAATTTTTTTTATAAAAACATTCAATTTACATTAACTTTTTACAATGATAATTATTGGTTTTATTTGATCATAAGAAAAATTATAAAGTTTTATCCTGATTGTACCACCATAATGATGATCATAAATAAAATCACCATATGCAGTGTGTTACTTATCTTCATAAAATATGAAACTCAGTTTTTGTTTGATTGGCTATTAAAATGGTCGTAAAAAAAAGAGTTATTAATTGCCTAAAAAAATATAATTCTTAAATATGTGTATTATAATACGTAAAATCATTTGTGTGTGTAGTATTTTATGTTATTTCATGTATATTATTATGTAGCATACCGGATAAAAAGATTATAGATCTAACAAGACGTTGCTATTGTTACTTATGTTTATTATTACTAATTAACTGAATATTTGTCACCATAGTAACGCACTCCATATTAACGCGTTGACTTTTGATTAAAATCCGGGCCTATTACGAGTGATATGAGAATCAAATAATAATGTATTTACTTTTAATCAAAAGGTTCGTGTTGTAGTTAAATAAATGATGAGAGGCAAATGGTGTAAAATTAAGTAAAAATTGGAATAGGCGTTTTCTCAAAAACGTACTGAAACGCATTGCCACCGTGTGCATCTTGATTCTGATTTAAAATTGTAATTTACAACTTTTGTTTATTTTAAAAACAGTCACAATCCTGCATTCTTAATAGTATAAAGCCAAAAATAATCCACGTGCTGAAAATAAGCTAATTTAATCTTGGCAAAAATATTATAACTTTAATGATGGATAATTATTAGGCACCCCTGTTGCAAAATAATATAAGCGTTTTCTTTATTCAGTTAGTTGAGCGACACGCAGGGATAATGTGATACGCGGAGGGGTTGAAATGAGAGGTGGGAGAAGGGGTGAGAAAAGGAGTAAGGGCCATCAAAATAGGACGTTTTGTTTTATGGAGCTGGATGAAATGGGGAGCTTTTTATCAAAACTTTATCAGCTTCATACAATTTATTACTTTATTTAATTTAATAAGCTAATCAGATGTTAATAAATTATATACCATACAAATGAATTACTTTAGGTTTTAAAAATAAGTATAGCACTTAAGGTATTAATATAAACATTATTAATCACAGAAAATAACTTTTTAAAAGCATAAAACTAATAATCAATAATAAACATAAATATTAGTACTTATTTATGTTTATATTTACTGTAATAGTAATGTTTTATTTTACTTAAGATGATTTTTGGCTTTCGCAAGCCTCTGCCTCTCACATTATATGAATAACAGATTTGATAATACCACGGCTAAGTGTGTTACACTAAAAAAAAGTCTATGATGAATCTCCATAACTTGAATGTATACTTGTCAAAACCTTTTGCAAGGTTGCGTTCTCACGACTCGAATTTGGTTGGTCAAACTAGCCGAATTGGTATTAAGTAGTTTTATTGTTTAATTTAAGTTGATTAGTTTTAGAAACAGCTTTAAATCTACAACAATTGCGTCATTTAGTTATAAATTTATTTTATATAATAACGAGACCAATCAAAATTTAATACTAAATTTAAATATCAAGATAATGGCTAACATATTAAATTAAATGGTTTTTTCGCTTTAAAAATACGTTTGCGCTCTTCAAATAAATTACAACTAGATTAAAAATCAATGGCAAGTTGATTTGACTCAACATTTATAAAACCGACCAAAGTCAATATAAAAACGGGCAGGGATATTCTCAATATTTTTTTTCTTGATAAATTGTCATTCTAAATAATTAAAACGTGCTTTTAAGGTAAGTATGTTAGTATACCTTCTTATTTTTTTTAAGCAAACAGGGTTAAAAAAAACATTTGATTGACAAATAAATATTTACAATTTATGTATGATATGTAGAATAAAATTGGTATTATAGCAGAATATTTATATTGAGTTATGTGATATTATTAGTATAACAAGTTTTGAGAGAAATATCCGATTTATCACATCCCCAATTGACGGGGCGACGAGGCTTGGTTAGGTGGTGCGAAAATATCTCACGACGTTTCGGAAGGCCGTCTCCAAAGAAATTGCTCATATCAAACAAACGTGCTGGTAGATCAGTCAGCCCAAATTATATTATACGAGTTTCGTATAGTACCTACATGTCCCCACGTATGATTTTCATATAATATTTCCATTCGCAAAGTAACGAATTCGGCCTTTCTTTTGCGCGAAACGGCCTATATTACCCAGGAATCCATAAATTATCATATACTTATTTTTTTGATTTAATCAAGTCATGAAATGAAAAAGAAAAATCATTTCTATTAAATACACCAGGGATATTTTGCCTTATTATATAACCGACTGTGAAATAGAAAAAGGATGTAACCCTCCTTTTTTTCAAAACAGTTTTATTTAGATAATCACAATGTACGCAACTTGATACACGTCTTGTCAAAAGATATATGCTGCAAATGCCAAATTAGTATTTAAATTAGCTTTTAAGTTTGATAAAAAATTACGACCCAGAAAAAGGATTTCGAAATCATCAATTTTATTAGTTTTTCTTTAATAACTTACTAAATTAATATTAAATTGGGTAAATATATTACAAGTTTTAGTTTTCATGCACTTCAACGTGGTGTCTAATTAAGCTTTTGACATTGGTCCAAAATCATTAAATATGTTTTATGCCTTCCGTAAGTTTCTATTTTATATGAAATATTTCACCATGTATTTATAATAAAGTGATATTTTTAATTTCTGCGCATTATTCGATTGTGTACATTTTAAAAATTTAAGCTCGAGTATTATGATAGCTAATAAAATATATAATCTGGTTTTTATGGAAAATTTTATATGTCAGCTTGTTTCGGGACACACTTTATATTATTTATGCAATTCACATCTTTATTGGTTTCTCTACGAGATTAAGCGAATGGTAAATGAAATCCTATTATTGAGTTACTTGATAACAAACAAGCCGTAACTAAAATTGAGGATTGCGTGGTAAAAATGGCATATCATCGTATTTCACTGTCTCTTCTATTGAAAGGAAGACTATACAGCATGTCAACTTTTAATGACAGTTCTGGGTTCAGCGTTCGCTCTCGAGTAATGTCACTTGTTTACCATAATAAGCGGCAGTCGTTTAAGGATAAAAAAAGATGGTACATATGTAAATTTCTTAACGTTGGTAATTGGGTTAAAAACCTACAACGTAGATATTAATTGTGGGGTTTTATACATAAAGCCGAATTCTAGTCAAAACTATGTTTTTGTGGCGATGACAAAGCCTTGCCAAAATTATTTCTAATATCCCAACAACTTGTGAATTACAGGCAGTAAAATTCAACGATAGTATTTCTCATAGTATTTTAGTTGAAAATATAATACTACCTACTCAAAGTCTACATTTAAATTATGTATCTAATAATGAATAATGTATCTTATGGCTAGTAAAACATGTTTTATAATTCAAATATTTACTTAGGTATTATGGTGTTTTAATATTTAAATTAAATACATAATATAAAGAGTGTGTGTTAACAAAATATTCAACAAACTATTCTTTGGGTGCTTCTAGCATACGTTTTAAATATATCGAACGTCACTATATATTGTAAATTTACAGATGATTATTATAAGGTAACTTGCATGATTTGACGAAAACAGTATTTGTAATTATGCTAGTTTATAATTAAAAATAATGACGAAAAGCGTTTGTCAAAGATGTATTAAAATAAAAGCAATCATAAGGATTAATTAAAGTGGCTTTTCTTTATCGTGTCTATGAATAAGGCAAAAAAAAACGTCATCGACTAATCGCTTTTTCTTTGTTGCGGTTCTCGATTTCTTTTTATAAAAAAGTTTTATCAATAAAACTGTAGCGATTTAAATATTCTATACGGCAAAATATAAATTCATGTTCGGTGAAATTTGGATCATAGAATGATAATATTTCATGTTGTGCTGCCAAAAAAAGCTTATTCACGCCATGATAATTAATCAAATAGTGATGCTTTAAGCTTTCCAAGCTTTTAGTCAGGATGGATTTTTGTAATATTATCTTTTTAATAAAAATATACGTTTTCGTTATACTAATTACAGAACATATTTCATATTACGTCTAGCTGCCTTAAATATTCAATAATATTGTTTATTGTGGTATGTAAATCACAATAAATAAGCCAATTATTAATTGTATTTAATTTTGGGTCGCTAGTCTATGTATATGTGTATATAGTAACAACGGAAGTAAAAATAAAAATAGTGAAGAAATCGTTCATCCATTCGTTAACTAATTTATTAATCGATTGTTTGATAACGTAGAAGAAAGTAATTAAAACTCTCATAAAATTGTTTCATACAAATCAAAAAGATTATAAAGCAAGTATAGTTAGTTTAATTATGATAATCAGAAAGAAAAATCAATCACATAATTTTAATTTTAAAAGTAAATTTGAACGAGCTTTTAATTATTGTTTCAAGATCAGGCTTATCTGTGACAATGGACATGTGTTTTATTATTTTACTGCTTTACATTTACAGTATTTCTCGTGAAAAGGGATAAATTTTATAAAAAAAACACTCACAATACAGCCAAAAAATATACATAAACAATAGTATATTAATGTAATTTTAACCTTTAACATCAAGTCAGTTATCTGAAATAGCAAAAAGAATTTTATTTCATTTTAAATTCACAAAATCGATTAAAATAGTGATGGAATAATGAAAAAAAGATGTAATATACGAGTAAATGTTTAAGTAATGAGTTCATTTTATTGCCATCATAAAACCAAGAACTCGTAACCTCAATGATAAATACTCTCTTTATTGAAATAGTTTTGTCGTTTTATTGCTTCAACATCGTATTCATAGGAACCAGATCCTGTCAGTCGTCGCAGTAATTTGGAAAAATTGTAGACACTTCCTTAAGCGGACTTAATCCTCTTGCTATCGTTCAGCGGAAGTTTTCCCGAAATATCTCGACAGCTTCCGATTTGCGTCGTTGTTTTTCCCGGCTTAACGACTTTTATCAATACAAATGAGTTAGCGGAAGGCGTTAACAGTGGTATCTCACTAACAACGGCAAGTCAAGGGGCGGATAAATTGACTCGGAAAATTTTGTAAACTTAAAGTTATAACAATGGGTGAACGAATCAAAACACAAAGACAATTTTACCTTTGTAAGTATTCATTGGAGCGCTTAATTGCAAAAAACGGAATTAGTATCTGGTCTAAAATAATTTTAATTATTTGATTGCTATCTTTCTTCGAACATTTTAAGAAATGATTGCTATAAGTTGATAGGTGACCGATAGGTTAGTGTGCACGCTTTGGAGGTGGAAATTTGCGGGTTTGAATCTTTGTTGCCGGCTTAAAAATTGGCTGAAATCAATTTTCAATTAATATATATTAAGCAACGAGGAGTTCAATAAACTTCGTTTCTGAATTAATGACCTTCATACTGCTAAATATATTTGATCAAATATTAGACTGGATTTGGTAAAAGAAGTGTAATTAGTATACTAGAAATATGAGAGAACTTTTATATCTAAATTTATAACATATACAACAATCTAAGATAATACATTCAATGGCAAATGAATAATGTCAACATTTTTAGTGATTAAAACTTAAATTTTCAAAAAATTCATGCAGCGAAGCAGGAATCTCAAGTAATATATGTTACGGATGGCTCCTGAGGCCCTAATACTCATTTCTTTCTTAAATCAACGGACTTTTGATGTCATTGGTATTATTGACTGAATGTATTCTCTCACAAATAAGGGATAGTGACATTAATTGAGAGGATGCAAAACGATTGATAATTGCCGGAATATTCTGGATTAGTTGTATGGTGGCCAAATTCACGATATAAGTAGCAGATATGAGTAAGAAGAATAAGATGAATACTGTTATAAAATAAATAAAGTTCAGCGTATCAGTAGTCTGTGAAATTTTTGATTGTGACTTTTTATGCCTTAAAATATATTATAATACAATATGTTAAATATAGTTAAAAATATGTATTAGTTTGTTAGAAAGTTCATAACTTAGATTAACTTGCCTTAGTGAAATTTAAGTTGTGCTTTATCTGATATCCTAGCTGTATGTATCCGTTAAATCTAGTTTAATATAGTTCCCATTTAACTGTATTGCAACACATTTTAATTTTTTTTACGTGTTACACTTTTTAAATTTGAGATAACCATAGAATACATAAATACACAGTGTTTATTTAATGTTGAAAGTTTTGAAAAAAACAGACAAAAATATAGAAATGCCACTGAGTTATTTTCAGGAAAAGTGTTCATTTTACGTGCTCATCAAAGAAAAGCTTTCATATAATAAATCGCACAGAAAGCTTTTCAAGATACTTGAGTAACAATATATTCCATAGAGCTTAAGTCTTGTATGTCCAGAACGACATCTTATAACTAATATAAAATCTGTATTTGGAAATATTTTGTATTTTTCCACATGATACTTTCTTTATCTTCACATTAATTTTGTAACATTTCTTTCTAATACGATTCCATGATTTTAATTTTAAAAACACTTAAATTGTAGTTTATGTTCTTTATTTTTACCTTAAACAAATAGAAAAATAATTACAAACAAACTTTCAAGTATACTTTTCAGTGTATTAAAAAGATTCTGAATGGGATAGGAATAAAAAACTCAAATACTATTAAACTATTATTAAATAATACATGGAAGTAAATAACTTTACAATAAATAACGTCTATTTTTATTATTTGTTGCAATAAAATATATGCCATTGCTTGAAACCGATAGAGCCAATTCATTAAAATCATTATTAAATTTAACTTTGAACGAGACTGACACGACGCCTAGTGACAGTTACTGGGATTAACAGAATGACAGTATGACATTTGGTCTGATACAGATTTAATGTCATGTAGCAAAGTATGATATTGGAACTAAATATTGAAACACATATGCGAATCCAACATACTGATTCAGCATATAAATATATTTATGAAATTACGTAGGATCGAAGAAATTGTATTTGATGTATAATAGATACTGTAGATCTAAATAAAAAAGTGATCCGTATATTATAAATTATCTACTTCATTCTAAAAAATTACATTTTTACCGTGAACAAAAGTAAAAATAAATATATTTTATTGTGAATATATTTTATGTTGTAGATATGTAACGATTCTGAACTATTGATTTCACTTATATTTTCTAAAAATATACGAGTTCGTCGACTTGATATTTCTATTATCCGTCTCCCATTATAAGATTTATGCAAGCCTTGTCAGTTTTATTTGAAACCAGAATAATAATAATAATATAGAGATATATTATTATGCCTTGTTAAACTATTAGCATTATGCTCTTAAATGCCATGAGATGACGATATTTTTCTAGAGATAAAAAGGTCACTGAGAGAGTATTCAGCAAATATCGTTTAAGCAATATTATTATTATTATTATTAAGCATATTTTCTCCTATATTGATTTCATTCATATTCTTATGGATTCAATTTGTATACTCATTCGTGTGTTTTGATATTACGAATTGCTTATTTTTGATATCACATCATTTATATGCACACAATTGCTAACATATTTCAATTAATAATCACTCCCCGTTAGCGTGAAGGTTAGCGTACGGGTATGTGCAAATACGATTTCCACATCTGCCAGATATTCTAAAATCCTAGAAGATATAAAAAATGTGGGGCTGGATGCACATTAGTTTGAACAATTGTCTGACAAATAATTCTCGTGAAAACATAGTCTGTCGAGACATGTATTCACATTACGGAGATCCACATACTCCACTTTAGAAGGGGACTTTTCATATTGCGTAGATCCATATGCTTTTCTTTTGAACCAAACATGGTTAAAAAATCAATGCTGGCTTATAAAATTCTTTTTATTATTTTATATATAAACTAATGATAAATTAAATCGAAACTAAAAAATAAATTAAATCTAACAAAACACAATATTTTAGAATTCAGAGAAAATGTCTCAATTGTTGCTTTACGTTTTCTATTTAGATCGAGAAATATGCTCGTGCAAGAGAGCTTTAGGCTTGTTTGGCAATTAGCTTTAACCGATGTCGCTTAGAATGTATTGTTGTTTCCGGGAATACAACATACATGTCAAAAACAGTCACAGACCCTAGTGAAAAGCAGTGATGCCAACTCGTGGCGGTTTTTGAATAAGTATATTATTGCATTTAATTGTTGTTGATGAACTATGACTCTATGGGTATTTAAATTATGATAAAGTTGGTAGCTGTTTTTGCTAAAACGTTTCAGAATCATTTATATAATATAAATATCAAAGTCAGACATTTTTTCATTTAGAAAAATAGTTTATTCAAATTTATTTATATATTTCTAAGTAACTTTTGATCATATAACCATTAAATTATTATTTATGTAGATTAATAAAACACATATTATTTCAAATAGCTATTACTACGATAAAAAATTTAATAACCTATTATAATATTAGAATCTTTATGTCTAATGAAAAAGCTATGAATGAATTCGGTTTATTATTAGACTTTGACGGTCTAATACAAAATGATAATTCATAAAACAGTGTTATGTTTTATGTTGGATGTACTGAAATTGGTAAATAAAATATATTTTCGTAAAAAATGAGAAGTATTTTAAAAAGAAATTAATATGTATATGAAGAAGCTTTTAATTACGCAAACTTTGAAAGTTAAAATATTTTTTTATTAGGCAAATCCACTCTAAACAGGTTTTAAAATATGCTCTTTGCATTCTGAAAACACTTTTGCACACAAAATTTTGTTTGTTCCCTGAAAGAGGAGGGTTTAGGGAAAGCCAACCGGATATATTTAACACCCTTAGAAAAAAACGAGCCTTTATTTTCTAGGCTTACTATTATCCGAAAATCCAGCCCCCTTGGCTTGATTTATTGCTTTACAAGAGTAAAAAAGATATGCTTCTATGTGTCTGTCGATATTCGATAATAGTATTCTGGTATATAATATATATTATATACCAGAATACTACATAAGGGATTATAGTTTCTTACAAAAGAGTGATAGAAATTAGAATATCTTATCCAGTACTAGTTGTACTCAATTTCTTACGAATCTTAGATGTCACTTAGATAAATAAATATTTTTTAATGTTTATATCAATTACAAAATAAAAAAATTGACGCATTTAAAATGAATTGTAAAATTTGTGCGGTTCGGTAAAACCTTTTTCGAGTATTTACTCTGAATAGTTATTTTTCATACAATGTATAAGAATATAATATAATACTTAAAATATGTATTAAGTTGAAAATAATTGTGCAGATATTTTCAAGTAAGTCAAGAAGTATGTAAATATTTGAAATAAACATCAATCGAAAATGTAAAGAATGTACTTTAGGTTATTCAAGGTGCTAGGTGAAAAAATAAACCCCAATAATCTCCGCTGGAATAAATTGAAAAAAAAAATACGAAAAAAGTTTGCTCAGGAAAAAAAGATATTTTTCTCCGTGTTAACTTTTTAGTATGTTTACCATTAACTAGAAAATACTTGATATTAAGCTCTCTCGTCAATTTTAAGTACTAAACTAATTGGCCAGTTACGAAATTGGCATATTCATAATTTCATCGGGGTTTTTTTATCATACGTGGCACCTTGTTGGTCAAATTTGTAAATGCGCGTAGCTTGAAAGCTATGGTCGTAAGTTTAAATTTAATTTCACTGTATTGGACGAGTGGCTGGTAACCAATTCTGCGTGAAACCAAAGTTAGTATAAAGAAATCTATATGCTTCACGCTTGGATTGGATTTGGCTAAAAACATATTTGAATATAAAATACTTTAAAGTTTATACACTAAATACATTCACGGTTATTTCATTTTCAAATTATTAAAAAAAAACCTTCACATATGCAAGGTACAAATATGTAATGATTTTCAATTTAAAAAAAAATTATTTTGTCAATGTTATTAAGGGATCAATATAATCTATTAAAAAATGTAATACATAGCACATTACATCTACTTTATAAAATTTTAAGCCTATACTTATTTATATTTTTATACACAATAACTATAAAATTGTTTATTTTATATTATATTAGGGAAAATGAACATGTAAGTCATTGTTTATTATTGAATATATAGTATCATAATTCTGTAACTGTTATGAACTTGGGTAGTACAGAGTTATAACAGAAATAATGATTAATATTCAATATGAAACCACTCATGGAACTTGCAATTAAGTTACTACGGTTGATCAGGATTTATTGAAAATTAAAAAATGTCAAAATTATTGACATTAGTTATTATCTTATCTATCCTAACATATGCATAGCATGTAACACCATTTAAAATGACTAGTAAATATTTTCATAAATCAATATACTCGAATGTAATCCTAGAAACAATAATATGTTTAGTGATTTTTACTCCGTTAAAACGTCAATATTTATTAAGTGTTTTAAGTGAAAATTCAAAAAAATACTGAATCTCTAATAAAACAGATCAATTTTAAACAATCAATTATTAGCCATTATTATTATTCGGTTATTACATTATAATATATACAAAACAGGGTTATTAATTTCCATTGTAGCATGGAAAATACAAACATGAGCTATAGCGGTTAAAAATAATAACATGTAGTATTATAATTATTTGAGTTCGATATATTGTATTTACAAAAAAATACACTTTATATTATCATATGTAATCAATATTTTAAAGGAATATTGTATGTAACTTTGAAATATTAATTAAAAATAAAACGCCAATGAATTATTTTTCTTTGTGTCTTCCTGGTGACTTTACACTGAATAATGGATTTATTAAAGGCATGTAAAATATTCGGATACTAGTGTTACGGTGAAATGTTGGATATGTTACTGAAATATTCACCTTATATTCCAAGTAGATAGATATGGTAAGTATACGTTGATAAATATATACGATCCTATCTGCCCTACTTCCGTTTGATAACAAAACTGAAGATAGTAACATAAATGCTCATTGATTCGCTGTATTCAATGTATCAGAATGCAGGTAGGTGAAAAAAAACCCGATTGGTATTGAATCGAAATACCGGCAAGGAAAATCTTTTCATAACCGTTTGGCTTTTGAATATACGCATAGGAAATGCTTTCAGAGAAAATTCATTTTCCGAGATGTAAATAAGATTCCAGAAGCCAGAGGTCCCATGGGTAGTTTGTCTATCATGGCAAGAATTTGATTTGATTCTCTCTTCTTACATTTTCAACATATATTATCTTGTTTTGTTCTTGTTTTGGCAGATCTACTTGAATCTATTTACTAGTGGCGTACAACCAAAAATATAATGCGAAGAACATAAATATTATCTTTATCAGATTGGATTTTAAGTTTATAACTATTTTATTGTTTTAAAATCAAGGCCATAAAATTTAATGATAATTGCCTCTTGATATTTTTATTACTTATTCATTAATCATACATTCTAATTTGTCTCTATATATAACTTAATGGTATCCTAAAATAATTCTCCATACCAAAATCTATCATCATCAATTTACAAGAGGTTGAAATTTGTAAAAACAAAGCCACAGTAACACAATGAAGATCAGATCAATGTTAGATATGTGTCATAAAATATTATGACATTATAAATCACTGTGTAAATAAGCATGAGCTCATGGTTTTTGAGAAAAATATCTACATTTAATCATTTTTATTGTCCGTTGTTATTATATGTTAAATAAATATGTCGTAAAAAGTAGAATAATTAACTACAAAACATACGTTCAAAATATCGATATTATGGTGTGAGATTGAATACTTTGAATTATTTCTTTATTCGTGCTACATTCAACAAGAGTAATTATCATAAAAGTTTATTAACCATACGTTAGAACAATGTTACCCGAGTAAATAAAGTAAATTGAAAAAATGTCGCTTTTTCTGTTCTAAAAACGAAATTGATGACACAATTAGTGAGGTAACGATATTACTAAATATGACAAACTTCACTTAAAAATAGCTTCTCCATCACATTGAACGAGCTGTTTTTATGGCCGATTTTAATGAAATTTCCGTTCATTTCCATTCGACCCTCCGATGACATTATACACGCTTGCCTATGTATGCCGATGTTCATACATATGACTTGTAAATTGTGTTCTCTTTGAATATACACACGTCCATACCATACAAGGTTGAGTGCTTACTGCTTGTTAATAAATAATAAAAAAATCATTTTATTTTACGTATGTATAACTTAATATGGTATCATTTAATAACAAATAGAATGCCAAATGCAGATTAAAATATCAACAAATTGGGATTTGATCCCTATCAACAACAGCACATATGTGTGGATGTGTATTATTCTATTCTTCATTTTAAAAATATACTCCATCATTTTTTCAGTTAAAATAATAGAACAATGATTTCCTGGACTAAAAATACTGTTTGAAACCTTTCCATATATAAATAACCTGCATAAATAAGATTTATTTTTTAACCATGTTCGCTCCCAAAGTGGAACATATGAATCTCCATAATGTGAAGACGTCTTGACAAATTATTTTTTACGAAAATCGTTTGTCAGACAATTACTCAACCCAATGGGCATCCAGTCCTGCATTTTCAGATTTTAAAAATTCGACCAGATGGAGAATCGAACCCGGATTGCTAGGCGCGCACGCTACCAACTACGCTAACCAGGGAGACAAAGGGGAGTAAGTAAGATTAAATGAGGTTCATTTTTTTTAGTTTTAGTCTTAACGTTTTATGGATTTTCACACTGGGGAACCTGAAGTTTATTGTCTAGAAGAAGTTGTTATAATTCAAATGGCTATCACAGTCTCAGTATATTATTCAATAAGCATTAAAATGTCTATAGATGTGTGTTATATGTTTTTACCACTAATCATTAAATATATTTATAATCAAAATTGAAGGAATTTTCGTAAAATGTTGTCAAGTCAACTACAGTAGCCTTGTACTCGATGTGTATAATTTGGTGTAAAATTATTATATTAACATTTTTGTTGAAAAAATGAACTATTATCTACTTAATGATAGTTGTTCCATTAAACAAGGACGTTTTTTTATCTATCAAGTTTTTTATGGTACTTTTGCTTCTCTTATAGCGTATATGATGCTTGTTAAATATTTTTAAGATAACAGATTTTCATATAAAAAAAATCTCTGAACTATAGCTTAGTATAACACGAGTTTTTCATTTATGCGGCTTTAATAATATGACATAGAAAAAAGCATAGTTAGCACTCAGATCTTGTGTATTTTTTATTCACACTCTTGCACGAGACTTGTGACTTTTCCCAGCATTGAAGATTCATGAGCGTCGCTTTTCACTCAACCCAACCTCAACATCATTTATTTCTTTATTCAATTAATCAACGAACCACCATATCAACTGTATATTATGTTATACCGAATCCGCGATTCCATCTTATTCACTAAGTTTTAAGGTTAATACTAATATTTTATAAAATGAATTAATTATGCGCGTATTACGTTGCTTACGATTGTCTTCGAAGTAAACTCTTTGAAAAAAACTCTTCAAAAAGTTTTATTTAACTAAAAACATAAAAATACACTCCAATATAGATAAATGGAATCAATTTGTGACTTGATTACCAATCAGAATTTCTCTACGTAAAATTAAGATTGTTTGAAGTAATAAAATAATTTACAAGGTATATATACCTATATGAAAAGTCCATGGTGGATGATTTGATTTTTTATCGCTAAATAAAACCACGGTCAACAATGTAACTAGTAAATATTTAACCATTTTACTTCATAAAAACTTCAGGAATTATGTAAATAATATAGAATTAGAAAATTCATAAACATACAAATAATAACAAAATCATTTACAGTATCAACAATATCTACGATCGTAATCATTCTTTGATATATTTCCAAGCCGCTCTAACTGCCCGTTGCTTAAACGAGATTCTTAATCTGACATTAAAATATTGTAGTCGTTGAGTTTTTATATTACCATCTATGCTGTTTTAAATAATATTTTTCGAAACAATTTTATTTATTGTGTTGGCAACCATCACTATTAAATATTACAGTAAACGTGATAAATGCTGAAATAAAAATTACTGAAGAATTTTTAAATAACGAAAATATACTGGTTTAAGTGGGCAATTGTCAAAATGGAGTATTATTTGATAATTTTTGCTACGAACGAACATTAATACGAATTAATTTTTTGTAGAGTGACAACTGAATAAAATATGTAACGGCTTATTCTGAACTCTTCATTGTGTTATTAATGACATGAAAGTGAGATATTATTTTCATGAAAACGAATCTAAAAATAAACAAATATTTCTAGTCTTTTATCATGCATTTTTTGGGAAAATTTATTATTCTGAGCTGACCTTCGTCTAGCTTCACGCGTCAGATGGTTGTGGTATTATTCAAATGTTTGGTGTGAGCAGAGTTCGCCATCGTGTTTGCGACTAAGCACGTCATGTGGTAAACTGCTCACTCCAGCATCAGCCTCGTGATGGAAAGTAATCGAACTTAATGTCATCGTATTCAAAGTCAAACTGAAAACCATTTCAAGTTTTAATAGTGTTTGTTGCCGAGGACGTGTTCCAAGTTTCTGATCACTGATCAATGTTGTAATAATATATGCTATGTTATTTGAATTAACTATAATAATGGAATTCTCGGTAGAAGTTACATGACTCTAATTTGTTATAGAAACACCAAATACACTATTACATTGTAGACAACACCGATAAATCTTAAGCTATTAATGTAAGATGATTATTATATAACTTGTAAACATGTTTTGCAGCATTTTCTCAAAAGTATAAGTTCTCATGAGATAATTAATATTTCCATTGGCATTATTTTTTAATGTGTGTCAAGGTAAATGTGTTAGCACGCATCAATTATTCCAAATCAACCGGGGCTGATTTAAGTCCCGTTTTTCAACTACATTTTCTCCAAAAGTGGAGCATATACATCTAACCAGTATGAAAATGCACCTCTAGAATATGAAAACATCCTTGATGGATTTTTTTTTCACAAAAATTGATAGTCGTCTAATTTCCAAATTCAATGAGTATCAATTAGTAAATTTTTCTCTAGTCTACATAAAAAAAAATCTTATTAATTTG
>JAGVSQ010001174.1:17523-30997 GCA_022683975.1 Rhyacophila evoluta | reverse complement strand
GCATTTGTCATGTGAGCAAATGTCTATGTGTGCATTTGTCATGTGAGCAATTGTCTTGTGAGCAAATGTCATGTGAGCAAATGTCATGTGAGCAAATGTCATGTGAGCAAATGTCATGGAACCGGAATTGCTAGGCACGCACCTAATACCTCAAAATATTTTATGTATATTCATAGTTTTAAAATTGGGTTGGTCATAGTAAAAAAAATGATTAAAATTACTTAAAAAAGCAGGTTTATCATCGTATATAGATATAAATAATATTACTATGTGCTTATTATACATGTTTATAAAATTCAAATTTACCTTATTATTCTCACTCTCGTGTAGATATGTAAATACTTTTGAAATTAAAAAAAAATTAAAGGTTTGATAGAAAAATGTCTGTTGGAAGATACCGCTACTGTTTTCTAAGAGTAGTGTAATTTGGTAGCCAGGGTTAAAAATTCTACGAAGCCTTTCGCTTTATTCGGGGTGAAGGATGATCTACGGCGGTTTTTCGAGCGGTCGCGCTGCGCCGGTCGAACGGATCTCGTCGACCATCTCGCAAACAAGCGCAACTCAAAAATTTAAAGAAAATATTTATGGATATATACAATTTATTTATCATTTAAAAATAAATAACTGACTACATATCAAGAATTCTGCCAACAGTGATCGATACTCTTAAAACAAACATATGAAAATGATTTTAGTAACATTCAAGTAAATGATATCTATTCTCTGTGGTAGCTAAGAAGTTAATAAATATTTATCCAAATCTATTAGACTCAGATTTTTTTTAAAAAAAATTCATGACCTGACTTTCAATTGAGAGACAACCGATTTTTTTAAATAATATATGTCGTAATAAGTCTTGACAATGCGGAGATCTATATACATAAATTATGGAAAATTCATCTTAATACTGGTTATAGCTACATGATAAAAGAAACCTTTTTTAGATAAATCATCAAATAAAAGTTAATAAACATTTCTAGTGCAGGATGGCAAAACATTTACCGTTAAGTAAAGTACTTATTTTGTTTGCCTGCCGTCAGGATATAATGTATCGTGTGTTTTCATTGTCATGGAAGTTACTCAGTGTCTGGTACTTTAAATACTTTATATGATATCCCATGTTTTTTCTCCATTGATGTGAGGGTGAAAAATTTTAAAATAAAAAATAAATACTCAACAATGACGAAACTATCATATTTTACAATGAAAAATGTCCTATTAACAGGTCTGGAGTCTAAAACTTATAATTTATAATATAATATGATTGAAAAAAAACATGTTATTCTGGCTTTATTCGTCGACTTATTTTATGTATTTTTCCAGTAAGCATCATATTAACCATAGAATGGAGCACTTTTTCTCTCAGTTGATTCCTCTTTTATCCTAGTTTTAAGAATCAAGATAGAACATCAAAACAATATCCACCATTTTTCTGTTTTGTATTTACACGAAACACTCCAATCTAAAAACATAAATGATATATGCATACGGCATCTATTGTTTATGTGTTTAGATTCGAGTGTTTTGACACAGGTAGGGAGCGTGTTAGAAGAAGTTATTGAATAAGCTTTGG
Organism: Rhyacophila evoluta; assembly: GCA_022683975.1. NCBI lineage: Eukaryota > Metazoa > Arthropoda > Insecta > Trichoptera > Rhyacophilidae > Rhyacophila > Rhyacophila evoluta. The sequence continues at coordinate 29,424 of JAGVSQ010001174.1, read as the reverse complement.
TGAACGCCGAAAACTTTAAAAGTTCTTACGTCCCAATTTTTTTTTATAATTTTTTTTATATTTTATTTATTCACTGTCCATATATTCAATAACTAAATCCTTTAAATTTTTCAGTTACCACTTTTTGTGAGATAGACAATGGGTACGAATGAGGACCGCGCGACCTGAGAGCAGCGCGTAACCGCCCGTTCCAGATTACGCCTAACTTTTGGATCAACTAAACCGAAATAAATCACCGCTTGGATGATTTGTTATACTGTAACGCGATATTTTTCGGTCTGTATGAAAATATTTATGTGATTTAGTGGCCATTTTAAATTCACAAATTTGTATGTATCTTACGAATGATATCATCGACTTCCCGTTTACTCAATGGAGTTGCAAGTGTTTAATAATAAAAAAGATTCAAAAACAGCCTTTTGAAGTTTAGTAAGATACAAATTATATTATATTCTTACGACTTAACATCGTCCAATTTCATTGAGAATGAATTGTGAAACTCTCAAACCATAGTTTTTGAAACAAAACATTTGTCTTAAATCAGTTTTAGTATTTACAAAACGTTTACAGTTACTAAATATTGATAACGATAAAAACCTAATTGATTCTTATTAATTTAGAAGAGTTACTAATGTACCCAGATTTTTCTGATCATCAATAAACTTAAAAAAAAGGTGAATGACTAGTCAATGGTTTGCGAGTCGAAATCAAAACTAAATGGTCTTCTCTTTTATTTTAAAGAAAACTACATATTAAAAAAAAATTATAGTGAGTTATTTGTTTTCTTCAAATATTATTAAGAAAAAAACACCCGACGATTCTAAATACTCTGTAACTGCAACTGCATCTCTAAATATGTCCTTGCTTAGATGAAGATTTATCACAGAGTGTTCTATGTGTGATATGACTAGTTATAATTAATACGATCAGATAATATAACAATCATGTGGGTAATGATCTAAGTTTGTGTTACAATTTAAGATATTAAAATGAAATAATATTCCATATTTTATTAACTATCTCCAAATTGTGACATTCGTTTATTCCGTATCCATCAGCTAAGTAAATGATGAACGAATTGTAACAATCACATGGCTGTGTAACTACGTTCTAAATTTTTATAACGATTATCTTATTAAAATCGCAGTACGAGCTTAATCATAAGGTTTATTAAGGTTTGGTGTAGATGAATGTTTGGTAAGGAAATAAGGAAAATAAATAAGAAACACTATTTTGATGACTTATCCCTTTTGTTCAGATTCATTGTAAATGTAACCAAATTTGTATAGAGAATAAAAAATAAATAACGCAATAATTATAGGACAAAATTAACGTCAAGGACAGTGGCATAGATAACTTTTCCAGGGGCTCGGGTGCGTCAGTTTGGTTTCGCCCCGACAGCAACACACGCCGGCTTAGAGACTCGTGGAGAGGGTGAGAGGTTCATAAAAAATACACGCGATCCTTTGGATTGGACCTACCTGCCGGCCTATTTCAGGCAAATAGTTAAGCTCTCATTAAGTTAGCGGAGGGTGACCCACATCTGTGTGGAATCCTGATACATGGCGCGCTTAGCAGTCGCTCTCCGCTCTGACACCAGGTCCGGCCCTGGAAAATTTTCGCACACATATGTAAATCATTAAAAATGTAATAATCTCTTTTGACATTCTAATATTTTAAGCGGTTATTATTATCCATATTTTTTGTACAAAATATAATAGAATATAATTAACAAAATATTATAAAGGTTTGGTTTGCAATAATATCATTGCTCTTGTTCACAAAAGTGCTGCTCAAAAAAGTCACATTATGGCGGCTAGAATTCATTTTAAACTTAAACACTTTTTATCGACCATCATCGTATATTGCTAGATTTTTTGTATGTAGAAAAAATTCCAAAAAACTGATAATCATCAGTGGTTTGGTTATAAATCAAAAAGTAGCAGGTCAGTATTTAATTTCAGTTCCCCTCTCTTCCCTTTTTGTCATGTAAAAAAATAATATTAGTAGTTCAAATGTATAAAAATGTTCTTTTTTTAAAGATTATTTGCTAGCTAAACGTTTAATACTTAACATAAAAATTATGATAAATATTCTTGAAGAGTAATTTGCATGTCAAAAAGTAACAGGGCAGAACCCTGGCTTAAAAAAAGTGCCGCTCTGGCTCGTTACACAACTGATCATGGTACCATATAATGGACTTTTTGTAACTCAAAATATATGAAAAGAAAATCGGCGAAATAATTACTTGTGTCTTTGTATTTCTCAAACTTATTGTAAATTATAAAAATCTGCACGAATTCATGATAATTGAAACTCAAAACATTTTTTATTTGCATTCATATTGACGATGAAAAATATAAATAGTCTTAAATAAATGGATCCATCATCCACGCGCCGCATCCTTACGCCCAATTTTGACTAGTCGTATATCGAAGCTATGATACGAGAAGCAATTTACTTTATGTGACAAAAAGATCTGCGGAGATATTGTATTATCTAAGATGTCCTTTCTTCTGGCCCAAAATACAAAATAAATGTAAAATAAAAAATATATAAAAACAATATGGACTAGCAATTAAAAGGCGGCCCACTATTTCTTTACGTATAAGCACTCACGTGTCGTTATAACTAGGTAATTATATCTTTACGAATATCCCAAAGAGCGACCCTGTCGACCGCACATAAAACACCGGGAATGTCCGTCACTTCACAACCTCACGTTTTGTTAGCCCGCGCGACCTCCGCGTGAGGTCGGATTAAGTGACATATAAAGGCTTATCTTCGGATCCCAGAGGGTGGCTATCCTGGAGGACCCCGCCCATAATGGTGCGTCACAGCAACCGCCTTCAGATTAGCAGGGTGTAATCTCCTCGACACTAACACCGGCCGAAAGAGACTGATGCGCGTCGAATCTAGCGCGCTGATTAGATTAACTCATTCCCCGTATCTAAGGGAGGATTGAGTAGATAAGGTATAGATGTACAATTGTTTATCTTATTTTCATCACAACTCAATTAAATTATTAATAACATCTTCATAGACAGACTTAAGAACTTATAAAAATTGACAATCCATATGATCTTATTATATTTCTACTTCCGGACCCGGAAATCTCCGTTTTTTGGGGCGCAATATAGAGCTTAGTAGATTTTCTCAATAGGTGATGAATTTATTGCTAAAAATATTTTTTATCAAGAATGTGCCAAGTATTTATTCACTTTTGTGAAGAATGCAATTTCTCTTATCACAAAAGTTCTTGCCGGAAAAGATTTCACAATAAAAATAAATATAAATTCCTGGATAAACAACTGTTATTTTTTTCCAATATTACTCAATTATATACTGAGGTATTCAAATGTATCACTACTAAATAAAAAAATTGTCAAAAATCACACCGGTATTCAAAGGTTAAAAATAAATATAATTATAATATAGTGAAGAGTTATCTCTTATAAAGTAATAATAATTAGAATCCAAAGTGTATTAATCCAAAATAAGCTGTCTTCCATAATAATTAATTCATCATCACAACTCGGACAACCTTCTTCTAATAAAATACGTTACACCTCGAGTTCCGACCACTTTAAACTATGACTGCTCGCAATCATGATAGCAAGGTTTATTTATGGTAATTTACGGGACTCTATTGTACAATTAAGTTCATATTATCTGTAATAATAAAAAACAAATAACTGTTCATTTAGAATAATGATATTTCATACGTAGTTTTTGTATGAAATTCGACATACGAGTATTTTTTACTTACAAACAAGTAGCAGAATGGAATGCCAACATCACTTTTTTTTAATGTATATAAATAGCAAAAAATACCAAATAAATTTAACGATTTTTTGCAATCAATTAAACTCTCAAATGAAATAAATCGATTGGTCTGTAATGAGATCTCTTGAATATGCTATATGGCTCTCATAACCTTGCATTAGAGATTGTTCAAAAGAGGGTCACTTCCGTCACTATTTTTATGAATATTTTAGTCAATATCTAAAGTAAATGTCAAATAAAAACTATCAGAAATACAATCTGTAGATACGATTAAAAGGATATTAAAATATCGTAATATATTTTCATAGTAAATTGCATAAAACAATGATTAATTTAGGAACATTTTAGAGGTAAAATGTTTTTCAAGTTAAATTTTTAGACAGTTGTTTTTTTTTCAATGCTTATAACGAATTATTTAAAGTTCGGATTTATATAGAAAATATTAATCAATGGTGAATGTTTACGATTTTCCCTTGCCTACCCATTTAATACCAAGAGGATGTTCAGGTGGGGAGGTGGTGTTCGCACGGGCTTTCTACCAGTTAAATCTCATGTTGTTTCGGGGATTTGCAGACTAAGGCACCGATTTTGCGCAATAATTGATATGTGACCTTTCAGGTTAGTGAACTTCTCTGGTTCTTAGCGTCGGGATAATCTCATATATTAGGCGGCATACCGTTGGGTTTATATCCGATTTTATTATCTAACATCAACGAACAACACTTCAATGGAAATACACGCATACATATATATTCGTATATTTAGAAACATTTAGAAGCTTTAGTCTATTTAGAATAGATAACGGCTTAGGGTAAAATATTACTTACCATTTATTTAAAACTCATTGATGAAATTTGCTTTTTTATTTAAATGCAAACAAAAGTTGTATTTACACGCAAGAGGCTATTTTAATTATATGATATAATTAACAATTCTAAATGAATAAGAGAATGGTTCTGTAATTCATTAAAATAGTATATTAGATAAACTGTTGAGCTATGTTTAAAATTATTGCGAAGTTACTGTTTAGTTGATTCAGCTAATTAAAATATCGCTTATAGATAATTTTCTAGGTGTGTATAAAAAAATGCGTATCTTTATCAATTTATGATAGTTGTAAAGAATTATTTCAAATTTATATCAAAGTTTATAATAAAGCAAACAAAATATGAATACAACAATAATATAAATTTAAAGCGTTTGGTATAAGTAACAAATATAAAATATGATCAGAACTGTTTCGATTTATGACCGGGAAAATTGTGTTAGATATTTGCATAAATAATCTGTGTTCGTACAGCCGGTGTTTTTATACGTAAAACAAAATTGTCAGGACATTGTATAAATCCATACACTCGATCCGTGGCGTAACCGTCTTCATACCGTGTAAATAGATGAATATGGTCCACTTTTAAAGCAGCATGGTAAATATACATTTGTATGTAAAACACTCCTATTGTCATCAATTTTTTTGAATACGGATTATTTTCATGAAATTCAACTTAAGATAATTTCGAATTACGAACAAACTATTGAAATTTAATAATTAATAAAATTATATAGATTGTATTGTTTCTGAAATCACTAATACTATTAATACTAAATGCTTAATGGATCGAGCCATCACCTGACAAGTAAGTTGCGTAAAAATCAATACATTCTACTTTTACATTGCTAATACATCGAATATAGAAAGGACAACACCCTTAGTTTTTTTAAAAAAAAAGCTTCATTCAATTATCAACATGTATACAATACAAAATTAACGTAAGCTACAAATGGCGAATTAACAACTAAATTTAACTTTTAAGTTTAAAAAAAAGGGGGCCCAGGAAATTTTCTAACAGGAAAAAGGATTTCCATTACATCAATTTGATTGTTTTTCCTCAGAATAACGATTATTGGATTTTCTTTAATAACTTTTATTTAACTTTTAATTAAATTGATATCAGATTGAATAAACTAAACACCAGTTTTAGTCTGCGTACATTTTGACATTAATATCTTTACGTTGGCCCAAAATCATTTAATATACGCTTCTTGCGTATTGTTTTGTTCTAAAAGATTTCATCCTTTTTTCATTCCACAGTCGATATCATTATTAAAAAATAAATTACTTTATATTTACTATGTTTGTATATATTTCGTGTAGTTGGTACTAGTAAGTTCCTTGCTTAGATGTAAATAAACAACGGTATATATAATACAATATTTTATGGGCTTATTTGTGAGAACAGCTTGCAAATAATAACGATCTATATGAATCTTCAAAATTTCTAAAGTTTCGAGTTTAAGTTGCACGTTATTTTCCGCAACATAAGTCTGTTCTCTAAATAAACGGTTAGCTAGATTCTATATAGTCGTAATAAAATTTTGTACCGCGTCAATTAGATCGGTTTATTATGTGCATATATTATATTCGGGTGATTTATTCGTGTGTCTCGTCAATAATATTTATTCACCAATTATATAACGTTAATATTCAATAAATCTATACAGAATGGCCAAAAACCTGATTGCCCATAATTAAAAATAACGATTCTCACCTGACTCGGTTGGAATTTTCATATCCCACCTTTGGAAAAAATACTACAGCATTATGATGACACAGACATAAAGAATTATGTGCATGACGACACCAACACAAAAAAGAAATCAAAAATAATATTTTATCGCAAATTCCTAAATAAAAATTAATTTGCTACCGGATTGTATGAATATATTATTTAAATTTTTTCGTGTTCACGATAGCAAATATTAATAATATTGGATTTAGTGTCAATCTAATTTATTATCAGTTATGTATATTTTAACAGTTTTATTTCACAGAAATTATCGCATTCGAATAAGAAGGTTCATTCATAAAAACATATATCGTCGTCAATATTGCAAGAACACGTATCTTGATTTTTTGGCTTAAGTCCTTTTGTAAAGTACAGTTTTATTTTATGCAATAACTTATATTATTTATACGTTTTTGCATTAACACATGCGTTTATAATACGTGCGTACATCATGTATTCATGCAAAAATGTCCCAATAATACAAGAGATGCCAAAAAATAAAACTTTACTTCACAAAGTGACTTAACCGGTTGTATGCCATAAGCGTTTATGTGCGCTCTATATTCCCGTGCACGGTAGGCCAGCCATAGAAAATACGCGTCTAAAGACGCTGTACCTATATTTAACCAAGTTTTAACTAATCCAATACTTTAAATGCTTAGTGATATCTCTTTGAACCGCGGTAAAATATTAAGACTCTTTATATTGTCAAGAAGTATCAATATTATGTTGATTTTAAAAAAAAGCTTCGTTGTTATGTATTTATTAGGTTTTATTTTTTCAAAAAAATTAGCGGCCCTCCGGCACCCACCATACGAATACTTTCCGGCATTTAAAAGGTTGAATAAAAAAATCAACACACGTGTTCCTGCGATATTGTCGATGATATATATAAAGATTATAAATGATAATTATTTTTGATAACTTTAATGAATTAACTACGCACTTTTATTTACAGTTCTGATTGACTTACATCTAATAATTATGAAAAAAACTGTCAATATCAAACATTAATCTTTTAAATGTACAAAATTCACATTCAGAATTAATACTGATTTTAAAATTCTTCTAGCAAAACCGTTCCTGAACGAAATAATATGAACAACACAAACCACTTTCAAAAATGTGTGTCTCACATTATGCTAGAATACTGTAGCTCTTCCAAACATATCCTGTAGATAGTATTTAGCGTCTTTTTGGGATGCTGAAATTAGCCAAGCTTGCAAAGTAAGTAGGACATAATGAGTATATTTAAGGCATACCCAGCACCTCGTCGTATTAATTTAACCATCACAGATTCACTTTTTTAGTAATTAGTGGTTGTATAGTCCGTTTTTTTATCTTACGGTGTTCAACGTTTTCCACGTAAATATTTATATTTGTAAAATAGGTTAAAGTTACTGATATGGGCTGTAGTTTTTCATATATAATATATCTAAATAATTGTATTTCCAATTATGGTTGTTAATGTACTTTCAATGATTATTTAAAATCTTAAACTCTTAAACCAAAATTTTAATGTAAATAAAGTCATTCATGCATATCACATATCTGCACTGATAAAGTTTTGAATTAATTCGACAAAAATACATCAATCCTCTTGTACCTTAAAAAAACATAATTCCATATTGCGATGGTACATAAGCTTTGCTTTCTCTAAAAAGTTTTGCGTTGATAAAACATATTTTTTAGAGATTCGTTTAATCTGGTTTTTTTCGCCAATAAAAGCAATTCTGTGGCAATGAGACTCTCCCCACACACCTAAGCTACTAAGCAGTTATCGGCATCACCTACCGGCAGTTTATTAGGTTACAGTCCTCCAATACTATTTACTTGCCGAGCGACTGCCGCCATACAATGCAAAAAAAATCGCAAGAACTCTGTGTAGATGCTATTTTTATGATATAATATTTTAAAACACAAACCTATTTGTCAATACTACCCCGTTACGTCCCCCTTTTATTAATTTAATTTAATTAATCGTTTAATTATTATATTAAATTATAATTTAATCGTAATATGAGCCATTTGTTCAACTACCACATTCTACAAACTCATTATGCTACCTGAAAAATGTCTTGTAATAAGCCATCAAAAACAGTAACTTGCATAGAAAATTTGAGTTGAAGTTGTTTGACTTTGTGAGAATATCTTAGATTAAGGAAAAGGTTAAGTATCTCTACAGTTGAAATCTATTAAGTACATAAAATATAATGACGAAGTGAAATTTACTTAGTGTTGACGATGAAATAAACTAATATCTTGCAACTAATTTCAACAAAACAAAATTATGTTTTTATTTTCATAGATAGTTGACTATGAAAATTATTCACTTAGTAACACTTTGTTTCCAGTAAAGAATGTTATTCCAGTTTATATTTTTTACAGTTTAAATAACTTAACTTATAGGTTTATATGTGTTCCTAAATCTTCATCAATTTCAACTTTGGCTCTGCAGAAAAACATGAAATAGTTTTTTTTATCACTTCTATTCATATATCGTCTTATTACTGGCAAAAGACGTTAAAGTGGAAAAGTTAGTTTTGAAATAATCGAGTCTTAATGGTAGAGTCTCTCTAAATAAATAAATTGTAAAATATAATTAACAGAAAGACTCAACCACTACAACTGGATTATTTCAAATCTCACTTTTTCACTTTAGGGTCTTTTGCCAGTAATACGACGATATAACAACAATCAATAATTGAATTGTCAGTTAATTCAATGTATATTTACAGAGTTTTATAACAGTGATTCATTCAACTGAAGATTTTAGGGAAATAACTTCATAAGTTCAAAAATCGTAAGAGAAAACATGTTTTTTTATGGAAAACTATCAAAATACGTAACAACTATATTTTTTGCATAACAATAAAAAATTAGTTTTATTTTTAAAAGCTTTTTATTTATTAAACCCCTAGGTGTATGGATTCTGTTTGGCTTCAGCGAGAACACCGGGGACTAGAAAAAATCTGTAGATGTCACTTGTTAACCAAACATAGGGCAACTAAATACGGACTGATACATTCACAGGGGGTATTTCCCCCGCCGATCGGACGAGCAAGGGAGGCACAGGGAGAGGGGGCACTGTCAAGCGTATCGGCTGATGCGGACAAATGTTCGGTAAAAGGAAAGCGAAGAAAATCGGATTACAGGGGAAACCCCACGCGAGACGAGACGTCAGGAAAAAACATCCATCAACGTGGGGCCAGTGGAAACAGGCGCGGGCGGGGGCGGAGGCGCCGCGGGACCAGATTTACACAATTGAGAAAATAAAAAGTATTGCCGGTTATTTAGATTAATGGTGGCGTTTTTTTTGCACCGTGTGCTAAGCATGTGGGTATACCCTCTATCACCAAATCCCTAGACAAGAAACCATGATATGGCTATGTGCATGTTTTATGGTATAATAGAATATATAAAAAAATCATGAAAATTAAAAAAAAAAACTTTAAATTCAGACTTTTTACAGTTACTTTACTGACCAACATTTTCACGAGCTTTTGACTTATTATATTCATGATTGATTGACCTCAAAGTATTACATTTTAAATTATTTCATAATTTAAAATACTCATATTATTAAATTTAATTTGGGCAAGTCATCAATTCATACTTTTTTAGGAACAAATTTAATTTAATATGCATACAAAATCAATGAAAATGAAATTAAAGCCTAACAAAACTTCAATATTTCATAGCCTGTAGGAAACACACCAACGTTATCGGAGCCAATGATTGCAATCCAAAGATCTAGGACTAAATACCCAACAGATAGAACAATTATCAATAGACGATCAATCCTCGTATAAAAATATTTCAACTAAATTCTTGACAATGCATATATATATTACATTTCTGCAATGATCATATTCACACCACTTAGATCTATTATATATTCCCCAATTTCGGGGCTGATACGGTAAAAATAAACTTGTTGAATTTTATATTATTTAAGATTGCTTATAAAATTAAATATGTTAAACTACACACAACTGGTACAAACATGTGACTCTTGCAATGATGTATAACTATATTATATCTATATAGTCAAATTTAAAAATACAATACCTATATTTTTATAAGCGCTTTGTGCTTATATTCCTTAGACAGCTTCTCTAATCTGACGTTACTGTACAAAAATTTCCGTACCACTCTTTTCAAACAAATCGTTGAACTGATTTTGCTAAGTCATTGTTTCTAGCGCAACCCAATTCTGAGAGATCCGATCTCTGCGGTCCTAATTCTCTCAACTATTTGACAATCACTCTGTCATCGTGACAAATACTTAGTCAAAAACAAAACAAATCAGAAACAATCGTTTTATCTCTTAGAGTCACAAAATGATTACAAACCACCTCACAAGTTAGCAAAGTAATATTATTTTATATCCCATTATAATTTTAACCAAATGTATGTATATATAAACTGAAAACTTGCATATTGTCCCTATACTGGTAATCTATACTGTAGAAGTTTTTAAGTAACAGAAAGAAACAAATGAGAAAATAATACAATAAAATTTGATCCTTAAGTGTACAGCCTCTCCGCAACGAAAGTGGAGCATATGGATCTACACAGTGGCAAGATACTCGCTCGAAAGGTAAAGGATATGGACTTCCGCAATATTAAGAGGTGTCTTGACAGATTAGGTTTCACGAGAATTGTTTGTCAGACAATTGCTTAACCGGACATCAAGTCCTGCAATTTCGAATTTCTAAAATCCAACAGATGTGAGAATTGAACTCACATTCTCCAGACGTGAGATGTGCTTATTAACCTCTACGCTATTAACTACTACAACTAGCTATGCAGTCAGTAGTTCATATCAAATCTAGAGGCTTTATTCTCACTTATCTTCATATTTGTATGTGTCTTATATTAATCTCAACCTAATTATTTTCTAAAAATAGTTTCCATCAACAGGAAATCTTCTAAATAGAGAATATGACTGCCACATAGTATCACCATAAAACATCTGTCCTACTCCAGCCGTCTTCCATACACCCAGGTTATACCAATATCCCTTAGTTCCGTCAATTACATCTTGCGTATGATACTCGCCTATTTTCCAGCACGGTGAAATTCCACCGGTCGGAAAAAGAGAAAAATTGGACTTAGAAATTTCTTCCATCTAATTTCATATATTTATTAGTCTCGAAACTCGAAAAAAAAATATCATAAAGGAAGAAAAATAAAGCTTGTGCATTTTATATCTATTCATGATAATGGTGTCACAACATTTTTTTTCAAAAGACACAGAAAACTTATAAGGCTGTATAATTTCAATTTACTACAATTCAATGCGATTAATCAAAGGTAAATTATATTTATCTAATAACGTTTATTATTTTAAAAATATTCTTTATAGCACATCAACCACGTTATAATACTCGCTTATTTATATGAAGAAGTGTTTATAATATGATTGTGTATAAGTAATATTTTTATTTATGTTGAACGAGCTGGTATGTCGCCCCCCACAAAGTTGCCCGGATGCCAACTTGTTTCAGCTTCTCACATCTTGTTAGAAAATTTTCTTGTTTTTTTT
>JAGVSQ010001174.1:0-17513 GCA_022683975.1 Rhyacophila evoluta | reverse complement strand
CCCTCGCGTATAGTGTTGAATTCTCGACTTTATTTAATTCTTGAGATTGAGATATATCAAACGAAGCAATACTAACATCGTGCTTATGGGATTATGAAAAAGTCGTGACTGGTGACCTTAACTTGGTTAAAATTTGGCACATATTTTTTTTATTTTCGTTAAATATTTTACAAGTAGACAGTTTACAACATACATATAACTCAAGCAATAAGATGAATTATTCAATTATAAAAATATTAATAACTATTTTTTGTCAAGGAAAATGTAGTTTTTGCTGGATCGTTTCTCAATATATGAGAGCTTTGGGATACCCCTGATGAATATCGGATGTAACAACTGAACAAGCGACACTTAGTACAATTAGTAGCTGTTGCTGGAAGGCTGGAACTAACACAGATATTTATTTTCACAACTACAGCTGTATTGACCGTACCCACGCCAACGACTTACCGGTGAGTCGGACGATGGCTTGCCCTGTACGCCAACGACTCACCCGTGAGTCGGGACGATTTCTTTTACTAAGTGTACAATATTTTAGATCTGGAAAATGGTTTTGACATAAACTCATTAATGCATACGTATGACACACATGATGCGAAGTCATACCAAACATTTGTGAGTCTCAAATTTTATAGGCCGAACTATTTTTCTTGAATTTTTTATTATCTTGAAAATCTCTGGCGTACGGGTCAAAATCACATACATTGCGACTGGCAGTTAAAGAAAAACTACACATTCGTTTATTAAATAGTATTTTTGAACATCAGGAATATAAAGTATTATTTTACCATAGTTATACAATATATAAATTAATATGATAAATTTATGCTAAGTGTATTTCTATAATATATATTATAGAGTTTGAGGAAATGTTTCATTAAAAGTTAATTCAAATATTTTTCATCTTCACACAACGTAACGTACAATGACAAAAATAAGCTTCATTTTTTATGAAAAAAGATACAATGAATATTGAAAAGTATTTTTATTCTATGTTTCTTTCCATATATCAAGCTTTTGCCTTATTTTACTATAAATAACCACATATTTTTTGCACAGATCTCGGTAACCGATTTACTAAGTGTGCGTATGCTTGTGTATCACTGGTATCAACCAAGTTAGTAAAATAACTATATTTACTATATTTATCCATACATTTAGAGAAAATATAGTATTTTTTTTCCATATATACTTGTATGTTACATAACGATAATAGATTGATTGTTTTATACAACTAAGACAATAAGGAAATAAAATTTAATAAATGTTCTTTTTACTATGTAATTACTAATAAAGATTTTTCGTAAATGCTGATTTGTCCGTGATTTGAACAAAGTATAGTCACCATAGAAACTCACCTATCACAGGTATGCAGTTACGTTTACTATATTACAAAAATCAACAAAACTTTATGAATGAAATTCCAAAAAACAGATTTCATTTTATAGCGATAATAAATTAGTCCCCCAGTTTACTACCTGGGCTGGGATAAAGCCCATTTTTATATTCATTATATTTTTAACAAGTGGACAAATGATTCCACAACATTATATCCACGGCAATAACTCGCGCTCAGGACCGTCACACCTCGGTGTTAATATCAACAAATTCTTGACCCACACTATAAAATAAGCTTACCCACTCACCTGACCGCATAGGACTTCATTTGAATAATATTCTACAGCCTGTCTCAAAGCAGACGTTTGTTTCAGCAATTCGCTATTGAAAATCATCTTGCTTTTTCCCACTATAAGACAGTCACTAATCAAACTACATTAAATGTTTCATAATACATGAAACGAAAAATCACCCCTCCTAAAAATTTAAGTAAATTACTCATTTTAATGTCAATTACATATATAAGTTTTTCATTCAAAGTTCATCCAAAGAACATTTCGACTTACGAACAAAGTGGCAGAAAGTAACCCCGTCGTTAAAAGTGTTTACTTTATTAATTGAATTTTTATAAGACTACTTCTTTAAGATTTGTCCATGGTCTGTTTTCTTCTTTCGTCAAAACAATTCATTGTACTCCGATTAAATAAGGTTACAATTCTCTTCAGTATTTTTGATGCCCTTTGGTTTATTTATATATTTTTTTTTTTATTTGGTTGGCCAACTCAGAGTACATAATAATTTTATTTTACTATCGTTTTAGTATTTTTTATAGCTTTTTCAATTTTCATTAGTAAAATTCAAATTTATTAAGACACAATGTATTAAAAAAACTTTTGCGAAAGGTCTTAAAATAGTTAAACGTTGGACACAATTATTTTATTATCTTATTTACAGCAATAATTGATTTTATTAATTCGGGTATTTCTTATAAATTATTAGTTATCAGTTATTAATAATGATACGTTAGGGGATAATGTTATTACATGTCTAATACTTGTATGTTATATCTGCAAAAAAACGTCGCACTACCATATTTCAAAGTTAATTATATTTATTGTGATACTGAGAGGAATTTTAAAATGTATTTCATCCGTTAATTTGTTCAAAATTTAATTTTATAACATATTTTATGTATATATATTAAATAATACATGTATAAAATCATTAATTAACTATGTTGAATATGCAGTTTATTGCGAATTGTTTAATATTGACTTGAAGGTACAGCAAAAATTAGAAAATCTCTCCATAAAACTACAAACCAAAATATGTATGTTTATCTTCTACCCTTATCTTGTTTTTAAAGTTGTCTGTTATATGATTAAAAAAATAATTTAATAGTAAATAAATAGATAAAATTAATTATTATGGTAATTTATTGTTGTTTCGAAACAACCTGTACTTTATCACATAACTCATCCGATAATCACAAGGAATCCGGACTTTAAATAAATAATAAATTAATAATTTTGCATAACAAAAGACTTTTTCTTCATTGCTACTTTAACACTTATCATATAATTAATTTTAAAGCTTAATGAGTGATAAGTGTTTATTTATAACTATCTTAGAAGATTTAAATAAAGCAACAATTTCCACATTTCAATGGCAACAGCTACTTATTTTAAAATTATGAATTAATTTCTATCCATTATTTATTGTCAGATTAAAAAATTTAAATTTTTCTTTCATAATATAAGAGTTCAACACAATAATTTTCATAAATAAGTATTGTATTTTTAATAAACATAACTCTGCTATTTAAAAAAATCAATTTTATTTATACTTATAATGTTCTGGGTGTTCTGGGTAAAATCGTAATTTTATTTAATCTTATTATGTATGTCAAAAAAATACCGATGACACCTTCAACTATTTAATTTTGTATATTATTATGAAAATTTATAATATATTTAATATCTGCTATAATCTCATCGCTAAAATATTCAGACGCAATGTGGTTAAAAAATAATGCGTTTTTAAAAACTATTATTTGCATGATAATATTTCAAAGTTCATGAAGTAAATTTTTTGTTTATGTTGCATATTATATGATTTAATAAACGCGCTGTTAATCGTGAAAAACTACGGTAAATTTTAATTGAATATGTATTTTTAAAAAATGAATAAAATGTTTATTATTATAGATTATGGTGTGAAGTATTAAATATAATCATAATAATATTTTCAGTGTCAAGTAAAAAATTAACGAAATTTGTAGACCATGTTCACTCCCAAATGGGTGCATATATAATATATCTACAGTGTGAAGATAACCACTACGAAAGTGGAGTGTATAGATCTCCGTAATGTGAAGACGTTTTGTCAGATTACTCTTCACAAGAACTGTTGGTCGGATAATTGCTCAATCTAATTGGCAACCAGTCCTGCATTTTTGGATTTATAAAAATTCGACATATTTAGGAATCGAACCCGCATTCCCCGGATCGCTAGATGTCCACGTTAACTTCTACGCTACCGGGAAGACTCTAGCAGTACATATACTAAAATTGGATAAAATATATATTTTTATAAAAACACAATGCTAAAACTATTTTTTATTAATAATATTAATTTCTAGAAAACATCACCATCCTCACTCAATTAGAACAATTCAAACTCATACGAGATATAAAAAATATAATATAATATATACAGACATGACATATAAAATCTTAAAATATTAAAGAAAGTAACTTATGCTCAATGCATCTCATTACTATAATTTCTACGAGTATATGTGCCAAGCTGATAATATTATAGTTACAGTATATTTATATCATTTCAGACGACTAGATATCCAATTAAATCTTGGACAAAGTGGGCTTTAAAAGCGGAAAACATGAAAAATCAATGGAGGAGGGTGGACTGGCCTGAAAATTGAAGTACATAATTAAGAAGATGATACTTGAACCAGTATTCGAATGGGTTATTGATAAAACAACGAAATATGAAATCAATGATTCAACTCAAATTGTTATCGAAAATTTTAAAGTTGTTATGAAATGATATATCAGTAAAAATAATCATCGATATTAATTAATATATAAATAAAAGGGATGCTTTTCAATATTGTATGAAAAATATATTACTTTTAAGAATTAATATTTTTGACTGATGCTGCTTGATGGAAGTTGATTTTAAATTCTAAATTAATTAAAACTGGTAAACTTCCATATGTGACATGTGGAAGTTTACCAGTTTTATACACCTCTTAACACTGTGGTGATCTATATCCTTCACCTTTCGAGCGAATATCTTCCCACTGTGTAGATCCATATACTCCACTTTCGTTGTGGATATGCTCTATACTTAAGGGTAAAATTTTCATTTACTTTTTCTCATTTGTTTCTTTCTGCTAATTACAAAAGTCTGCCAGTACAGTAACGACATGCAAGTTTTCAGTTAATATATACATAAATTTGATTAAAATTATAATGGTATTTACAATAATATTACTTTGTTAACTTGTGACGTGGTTTTTAATCATTTTGTAACTCTAAGAGATAAGAAAACTAGATAAAAGTAACTATGAAATTTTATAAAACAATATTTAGTATTAAAATATTTTTAAAATTATAAAGCTACAGTAAACTTTTAATATCATCTTAAAATAAGCCAAATAATCCAGAACAGAAAATTTAAAAAGTTTTTTCAAATAAATGTTATGTAGTTGATATGTAAGGATATTTTTTGACATCGTTCATTTTTAATTAACATGTAAACGACAAATTATCATCGAATAAAGCTTTTTGTGATGTAATAATAATTAAAGTCAGGCGCGTGCTGAATAAAAGAATTTAATCAATTTATGTAAATAGATACACACGCCCACGATGAACGCGTTTTACAATTAACATATAAACAAACAAGAATTTAAGTAATTGATTCAGGCAATCAGTAGCTTTTCAATTTAAACATATATTGATTAGCATAAAACAGAGATATCCCGTCGAATATTTTATATCAGAACACTGTTGTTGTTGGTAAGTCCATTTCGTTTTATTTTCCATTTCATTACAGTCGTCTAAACAAAACTGGAACTACATCTTTTCTTAATAATCAACTATAACACTCCCTTTAAATAATCAAATATGTATCACATATATAAAGTATTCAACATTTTTTTAAAGAAATTTTATAAAAGAATAATTTACGCTTACAATGAAATACTGACACGACATTAGATTGATATATGGTTAGATGTATATATTATATAAGTTATTTGGATAAAATTTGTTAAAAATTTATCAATTTATCAAATTTTCAAATGAAGCTGAATTTATTTAAATAAAATTAATATTTAGAAGGATTGTTATTTGGAAGGGAGAAATTTGACGGTATACGCTAATATTGTATAAACTATAAACTGTATATCATTATTTGTTATTATAAAAACTCGCCTGTAAACGAGAATCGATTTCACACGGTAAACTATTTCTTAACTTGACTTAATCTCTATCATATTTATGCAGTACATCCTTAACTGAATAACTAAATTTTCTTATGGAGATCACATTCGATATATATGATTACGCATACTCCTCCACCCTCATGGTGGCTGAAGGGTTAGTGTGCAGCTATTACAGCTGGAGGTTGCGGAGTCAAATGCCATAAAAAAATCAATGGAGTTTTTTTTAAATTTAAAATGCATTTCTAGATGCTAAGTGTGTTAATAAATTTACTGGCAACCAACTTTTTTGAAAAAATCCTTTTTAAATAATTCGTTAGAATACATATACAATATTGCATTTCTGGAGTGGTTACTTTCACACTGCTGATATCCATATGCTTCATATAAGGAGCGAACATAATAAAAAAATATATCAAAAGTAATGCATGATTTCATGACATTACATGTAATATATATATCGACTGTGGAAAGGAAAAAGGACGAAGCATTAAATTTTTTGAAATCACTTTTATTTGATAATCAGGACGTATACAAACAACTTAAAACACGTTCTGTTCAAAGGATGTAAGCTAGTGTCTAAATTTAGGTTTTAAGTTTGAAAAAATGATAGCCTGTAAAATTGTTGAACAGGAAAAAGGACTTCTACTTAATCAATTTTATTGGTTTTTCTTAAATAGCTCATTAGTTTAATATGACATTGGTAAATAAAGCAGCAGTTTTCGTCTTCATGCACTTCAATATTGTGACTAAGTAATTTTTTGACTTTTTCAAAATCATTATCTAAATGATTTTGTGCCACCTGCTAATGTTTTTCTATGTGGATTACGCCTTTTTTCTTCCACAGCCGATGTACTATCACCAACATTTTTTTTTTGTAATGTCGCAATCGATGTTGTTTTTGTCGTTATTTTGTATATATATATTTATTTTCATAACACACCTGATAATTTTAATTTTAAATAATCAATCATAATTTATTATTGATAAAAAATACAATTAGGCTTATTCATAGTGACTATATATAATTAAATTTTCAACAAATCGAATATATCTGGTATGTTGCCCAACGCCCACGAAAAATATTTTCAGTAAATGTCTTTCGTTAGTAGCATCCGTGATTTTGTGTTCATGCGACATGTCATACACAGCACGCTTCTTGCCATAAAACCTCAGAAATATGATCATCCAACAAATAAACACCCCCACGCTTAACTCTTTTGAATCAAGACATTAACACAAAAAAAATATTTCAATATATTCACTGAAATACCCACTGAAATTTACTGGCAAAATCCGCATTCAGTATTCATATATATTTTAGCCCGTATGAAAATCAGCACTAATTAGTCGCATATTTTATATCAATTTTTAAAACACTTACAGTTAACATTAGTTGACAACTTGCTTCGGTTTTTTTTCATGTTTTTTGTACCACGCTCGTTTCATAAATGGATCATAAACGCTTCAAGAAATGCTTTTCATTAATATTTAAATCTACGTTCACATTTGCTTAATAATTTAAAAACCTGCATACACGAATATGTGGAGACTATAACAAAACTTTCAATGAATGAGCCGATTGAAAATTAAGTCTGAGTAAACTTTTTAATAAGCCCAATTCGAGTATCATAAATATTACACTGCCAAACAATGTGATTGATTCATCCATTTTCTAAGCCACAATTACATGCTGGACTTTCCACAATCCCAACACGTGCTAAGGATTCTATCGCGTTGCACGATCTGCTCTACAACGGTTAATAGTAACGATTAAATCTTGGGGGAGTTTTTGCCAGCGTACCACGGCTTACCTTGCTCTACAAGAAATACTATTCAGCTTTCTTGATTTTCTCAATACACATGGATTCCTCAAGAGTAATAATAAAACCGTCAGAATTGAAATGAGAAATATAATCATTAAATTAAGTCAGACTGAAATTACTTTTTTGTCTATTTATATTTGTTTTATAAAAAAACCACTTATAAAAAACTACCAAATCTGCTCTGAAAGCAGAGCATACATCCATTTATCAATATTTACACTGCAGAATTGGAGTAAATGTAGCTCCACAATCTGAAAATTTGTCGTAACAGATTTTTATTCACAAAAATTGTCAATCGACTAATTTTTCAACACATTATGTATCCTTTCCTGCATATTTAAATTGTTTAATTTTTGGTATCTCTATGATTCAAACATACATCCGATGTACGCATGCAGAGGAAAAATAAGTACGTCCATTAAGTAATAAAAAACACAAAAAGGTTTAAATTATTTTAATATATTTTAATTTGACGTATTTGTATTTCATTTGGGTTCGAAAGGGTTAAAATTTAGGTAGGCCCTCCCAGTGATATTGGTCGTAAAAAAAATCTTACATCGTTTCACTGAGCAATGTAGCTAACCGGTGAGGTACTGAATGAAGTGGCATGTTTTCTTGTTGTCCACACTGTCTAGTGACTACTCACAATCTATTATATTTACATATTATAAAACTAAATGTAGTTTTGTACACCATTCATACTAGATGTATGTTAATATTATGTAAGTATGTACAAAATATGTTTTCAATACGGTAAATTACCATTTCCTCTCCGGGACGGAGCATACAGATCACCATATCACAATAAATTTAGTTTTTTTTTCTTATGACTTGGTCGTAAGTTTAAATATAAATTTAAGTTAATTTAAAAACAAGTTTTTAAAATCTATCAAACTCTTTACCAATCCGCATTAGGCTTATGGATTTTTATCGTGTAAAGGTGTGTATCCCAGAATTTGAGAAAAGAGTCAACGAATCTTCGTTATGTGAAAATATTGGAAAAAAGTTGGTTATCTGTCAATTTTTTAATCCATTCATCCAGTCCTGCATTTTGTATTTAAAAAAATCTTTTTCAGCTTATTTGAATTATCAACCTGACGCTTTGAAGATTTATAATGGTGATTTCGATTAGTATTAATTTAATAATAAATACACGTTTTGCTTATTTGTGAAAATCATAAATATTTTGATATAAAATCCAAATAGAAATAGAATCAATATTTCAGTGGTAATATATCATATTTAAAAAAGTTTTGCTTTATTATTGGTTTTTAACTATACATCTAAAAATGCATGACCGGGTACTCATTGGGTTGGGCAATTGTCCGACAAACCATTCTCGTGAAAAATAATCTATCAAGACGTTTTCTCGTTACGGAGATCCATATACTCCACTTTTGCAGTAGATATCTTTACCATGTAGATCCATATGCTCCACTTTGAGAGCGAACATAGTAAAAAAAACTTTATATATTCATTGTATTTTTTACCAAGCCACCTACAAATTGGGAACATATTAAACTTATCTTGATAGCTGTTTTCATAACAATTAATTATCAGTCAACTGTTCGACATATTTCGCATCCAGTACCACATCATTGTATTTATTAAAAACTATGAGCACCTCTGATATTCAAGCCCATAACTTCCACCATCAAAACGCACCCAATTATCTCTCTAGTACCTGTTACGACTGTAAATTTATTATTTTAGACATTCATAATAGAAACATTCGAATTTCAGTCAGTAAATAAAAATATTTTTAATTTAAAATGTATTATAAGTTGACGAGCCATGCGGAATCTAAATTGGTTTTGGTTTAAATCGATCAATAAATAACAAAAAAAATCTCTTAAATCCGCATAACCGGGCAAACCCAGTTTTATGAGAGCATTAATAATTAATTTATATATTCCAAAATTTGACGGACAATATGTTTAACTATATTTACGATGCCATAAATGCGCATGAAACATGTCAGAGACTGATTTTTTTATTCCTACAAATGTCAATGGCAGGTATCAAATTAAAAAATGTTGTCAGCCATAAAAAAGAAACAATGTTTTATGATGTTTGGTCAGAAAATATTAAAGTCAAGCTGATTGGTCAACTGAGACTCCAGGTTTGTCATTCCTCTTTCAACCCACGTCGAAGAGAACGGGTTGTTGTATTGAAATAGGAACACTATAAGGCGATTACTTTCTAATGAATTCAAACAATTACCTGCATTAGCTAATCAAGTAAATTTAGTGGTAGCACGAATAACTTTACTAAAATTTTGGCTCGAATTTTTCTTAATTTTCTTAATTGTGCATTTTTAATAATAATCATACACTAGTAAGTCTACAAAGATAAACAGCGATTGATTTTTTTTTAATATACAATGAATTGAATCCTTAGTAATATATCGATAAAATATATTTTTTTATAACAACATTGTAAAAGAGGAGTGTAGTTCCAAAGTGAACTATTCCATTATGCCAAAATTCCAAAGTGAAGATTTTGAACAATTTTGTATAACCAGTAGACAAAATCATTTTCTAAAATATTGAAAACAAAAATAAACATTGAAAAATTGTTCTTTTACGCAAAAAATGTCATTCAAACTATTCCCATTTCAATCTTGGTACAGAAGGTATAGTCATCTAATAACCAACATAAATTATATTTATGTTTGAATGTTTATCAATAAGTTTTTGGACAATTCAATCATATTGCCACAGTAAGAAACTTTATGCATTTCTAGTTTTTCATGGATTTTTTCAGTAAATTTTTCGATTCTCGTAAAACCCCTACCAAACTGTCACTCTGGGTTTTTTAAGCTTTATAATAAACACATCCTTGATATTAAATGTGAAAAATATTTACTAACAATTTATAAGCAAAATCAAGTGGTTAATTCACAGATTTCAATGTTACTTTAGAAAGTAATTTATTTGTGATGGTTACAATAAACCTACACAGATAAGGAAGATTCAAATACGACCTTCTAAATTACGGCTATATTTTATTTTCATTTTATATACAACTTTTTAATAATAATCAATTTGTGTATCGCAAGATATAAATAAATATTAAATCAAACGTTTCCAAACCGTGCTCCGACTGGCTTCTCAAAGCAATCTGCAAAGAAAATTGAGTCCCATATTATTCTTAATTTAATGGAAATATATTATATTTAAGTGATAATTATAATATATTGCGATTATAAAAATTAACGAACTGTTCATCGATATAAGTACATTTGTATTTTACGTTTTATTTATTTTATCTGTATTTCATGTCAACTGCGTTGTTTTTTTAAATGGTATAAAATTATTAGCCCGGTCGATAGCATTGGAGGATTCATTAATTAGTATTTATCGTTTTTATTTTTTTTCCATAATTTAACTCGCGAACTCAAATTCCATTTTTTTAAATGTATAATTTCGATCGATATATTATCTCTCCCCGGTGGCGTAGAGGTTTGTGTGCGTGCCTGGTAATCCGGAGAATGCGGGTTTGTTTCCCACATCTGTTGGATTCCAACATTCAAAAATGAAGGGCTAGAAACAATTTTCATATCCAAAAAACAATTCTCGTGAAAAATAATCTATCAAGACTCCACATTCGGGGTAAATATCTTCACATTGTGTAGATCTATATGCTCCACTTCGAGAGTGAACATGGTATAAAAAAAATATATTCACAACGCAATCTCACAAACAATTTCCATAATCCGTATACATCCAAGAATATTCTGTCTGGTTGTATGCAATAAACAAGCCATACAAATTTAAATGGTTGATACAAATACATATATAATACATTACATTTCTAAGAAATATTTGAAATCGAAAAACAATTCTTGGATCTGTTATAACTGCGTAATAAAATAAAATTGTGTTTCGGGACACGTTTTTCATGGTCAAATTATTTGAACAAACAATTGTTATTATCGACTAAATGGATTGACTATCCACGCGTATAAGAGATTTCATCTAGTTATGCAGACGATATATGATTTCATGATGATAAAATGATGTGAAGACATTCTATTTTTCATCTGAAGAGTACACTCAGGCTTAAAAGTTTGGAAACCACTCGTTCAACTACTTATATTAAACTATTTTGATTAAATAAAAAAATCGCCACTCAAATCAGTTTTCAAATTATCAAAATCAATTTAAAATTTACTCCGTTAGAATAATATCCGATATCCATTATCCGAATATAATTAACCATCAAATAGATTCAATAAATACAGGAAGTGGTTGCTATCCAATCATGTAAATTATAGCATTAGTATCGAAAAGACTTAATCATTCGGTAATTTGATTTATGCTTTTGTTTTACTTTTTATCCACTTCCGTTTCCATGTATTGATACCTCATAAAATTTATATGATTCTAATTTCAAATAAAAACACAATACGGATGTAAGTTCTATTAAATATACATAGGCGTAACAAGAGAATTATGTCCAAGTTAAAATTATTGGACGAAAAAAATTATGGCCATACGATGAGACATGACATGTTCCTGTTCCATGGATTCCCGATAAAAAAGAGCCAGATAATTATAATCTGTCACGAGGATCATATTGTGTGATTTAAAAAAAAAATTGATAGGCAAGTGTTTTAAAAATAGTATACTTTTTTATATTTTATTATTTTTATTATATAAGAAGAATGAAGAAATTAATGGCGATTCCAACCAATATATTTTTACGGGACTAAAAAATACTCAATCCTTTTTTGATGAAATTTCAAAAAAAAAAATTGATTCAAATTCAACCAATCAAATTTTAGGTAACCAAATGATAAACAGCGTAATCAGAATATAATTAACGCATAATCTATTGCGCGCCAATTAAGATACTGTTGAGTTCCCTTGGTTATTTTACGTGGTTTGTGACGTTTTACTTTCGTTTCCGCCACGGTATGCGCTTAAATAATATGACGCGTTATAGAAGGAAAAGTTTTTTGAATTCGTTTTCATAGTTTTCTTTTACCATATTTGAAGCATGCAAATCTCGGCAATGTGAAAACTGATTGTTTGACAAATTCTTTTTACGTGAGAATTTGTGATCAGCTAATCGATGGAACCATTATATATCCAACAGTGATTTTTAGCAAAGTGCGTGCATATATCCCTCGGTATTAAATTAATGTACACAGTGTGAATATGCCTGCTCTGAAAGTGAAGAATATGAATCTCCACAATCTAAAGTGATGTTTTGAAAAATTATTTTTTGTTGTTTGTCAGGCGATTGCTCAACCCAATGGGCAACATGTAACATACTAGACAAATAATAATAAATAGGACATTTCTTACATATAGGTTTTATATATATCATTAGCATCAAAGTTATTTATTTCTCAAACCTCTAATTTTTTTTACCATACCTCGGTGTAAATTTTGTAAAATGAAATGAAATATTGGTCGATTTATTAATCAATGATTAATACTAGTTCTGTATGTTTGTTGTTGACTATTGATTCAGATTTTAATAATGAGGCTTTATGAATGAATATGACATGTACCTATAGAGCCTCCCGCACACCCACGCACCTGGGCTGCCTGTGTAGAGGTAATCAATAATGAATCCCACCCAGCACAGGCAATAATGATTATCACCACACGTTGCCTGCCCGCTCGTAAAATTACTCGGCTTATGTGTTTCCCGAGTAATAACAATCAAAAACGCGACTTATTGAAATTTATTTCAATCGTTCGACAATGTCTGCCAAAATGACTCGACAATTCGTCGCACGAACAATTAAAATATATTTATAAATATGAACAGCGTCAGACTAAATAATTTAACTAAGCCACTGATTAGAACAACTAGGGATTAAAGATGAGATTGGCAAACATATTTTGCACACCTACTCAATTTTAAACATCTTCAAAACTTACTTCAAAAAATATTCCCTTGAATTAAAATAACCCCTATCTAAACATAATATGCAAATTCTTACATCGATGATTTGTTACATAAATTCATTGGTTTGTAACAGAAATGCGCTACGTGTAATTTTGAGTATTTTTGAAAAGAAAACTAAAAATTATAACCATCAATTCTAAACTAGTTAATAAGCCTTGTTCTTTTATTAAACAATTTATATTTATAAATAACTAAATATTAAAACATTCTCTAAGCAAAAAAACTTGTACTAAGCACACTTTCATACGAGCTCACTGATATAATAAATATTTTGTTATTTCAATTTTAACACGCACAAATTCTTGTTGCTGCCTGCCAAAAAGTTGACAGTGTACTTGAGATATCTGCTATTTTGAAAAATGACCGTTGCATTTATATTGTTTGGAAAAAATAATGAGTATGTATGTATTAGATAAATGGATAGTGAATATAATTCTTGATACGGTGCATATATATGTGTGAAAATCGAGAGAAAAAATATTGTAAATATATTTTGGTCGATCAAATTATTATTTGAATTTCTTCAAAATAATTTTATTTCTTTTCAATCTCCGTTTGTAACCTTAAACATTTCCACTGCATAGAATAAACATAGATTTCATGTAAATTTTGATTGATTTATTTTAATTCATTTCATATACAATTTCTTGTCCTATAATAACTTAGTTAATAAACGCATACGCTTACTATGCATTACTTTGTATCAGATGTTGCCGCTTCAAGTCTCATATCTGGCTATCCATCAATGTATTTTAAATGTGTATTTAAATGCATACCATAAACTTTCAATGATATGAGTTTGCTAACAATCAATCTACATAATATACGATATATCTATATGAAACATTCCATTATATATAGATACAAATATGCTTCACGCGTGTTAAAGTGAAAATTTCTTGGCGAAGAACTGTCTACTAACAACTTTTTTAAGATTACTAACGGTAAGCGTTATGATTGTAAAGAGTCATTTCGTTTTTCCTTGTTTGATTTTTTATTATTAAGGTTGTCGTTGTTTTTTTATTGTTGTCATTAGCAATATTGGCAGGCAGATAGTTAATAAGTTTAAACCGGACGTCTATATCATTTCTTGTAATAATTTAGACACTCACAATGTGTGGGTTTTTCTTCTAACATTGACTGCGTGGAAATATTACCTACAGGAATTTTCTTTGTTTGTATAGCACATTTTTGTATGTTTTTGTTAAATTAAATACAGTTATAAGTCATTGTCGCCATCAGATGAAAATTCAACGTTATTATTTATGATTTAAATGAATATAAAAAAACAAGCAAACAAACATATTCATAAAAGATCAATGGCATTACAAAAACACGCAATCAAACGGCAAACAACATTAAAGAATCTTTGAAATGTTTCGAATCGTTTAATAATCACGTGCTTTTATATAGAACCAAAGAACCCAACCTTTCTATTTTTTCCCATTCACTCATTTAGTTTTACAAACAATATAATACTATTCGCTACCATTGAAACAGTATAAAAATAGATAACATAAACTGCTAGATCATCATATTTTTATCTCATTTTTTTAGTAGAACTTCATAATTTTAAATCCACATATAATTATAATATTACTTTAATTATACATATTAAGTTTTTGTCTTATAGGTACTAGCAATTGCTATCACTATTGGTATAATAGCTTAGGTTATAAATTACATTTTAGAATAATTAAGTATCAAAAGTTCTTTAAATAATTAACATTGCACAAATACTAAATGATTTGTTTCATTATATCTGCTACATCTTCAAGCATATTGAATGTTTGATAAATAACTGCCAACTAAATCTCGTAAAAACTATATTTGTGAGCTAGAATGTGATTTTTTTAAGTGAAATTAATATAAATATAAAAATATGAGTTGGATATGATATTAGTATATAATATATGAAAAATGATCTTTAGCAGTGGCGTAGCTACTGTGGATCGGCTGGAGCAGTTGCTCCAGGCGTACGAATCAGAAGCGCACAAAATTAGAAAGGATAATATAATATTATTATGTCAGAGCGAAAAAAATAAAAAACTATAAATTTATGAAGGATGCGACATCTTTTCTCGATCAAAAACAAACTTCATTTTTACAAAAATCTAGTCGTATAGAGATATTTAAATTAGACATTAAAGATAATTTTATAGTAAATTCATTGTACAATTCACATTTCTTATATTTAGGATGGTAAAATGTATAGTAAGTAAACAGAAAAATACAAATTATCATGTAGTAAGCGTAAAATCTCTTTAAGCATTGAGAACATCTATCTGTTTATGTTGTGATATAGTGCATCTATTATTTTGAATTCGCTCAAGCGATCTTGCGAAAATCAGTCACGACTCGTTTTCAGGTCTTTGTTTTTTTCCTGTTGCGTGTAAAGTCACCAACCAGATAATTTTACAAGAGTCTCAAGTTATTAATCTCGCCGCGAAGTGTTATTGTTCGCCAAGTTTATGGGACCTTTGAATGGACTGGTGAAATTGGATCTCCTGCCATGAGGAAACTGGTGAAGCGAATCCAGTCACGTTGTAATCACGATGGATGCCTAACTAGGTAGGCGAGGGTGAAGGCTTTAACCGCAGTCATTGAGAAAAAGGTGTCCTTTTTGATCAAATCTGCTATTTGCCAAAATTTCATTAAGATAAATCATAGTTTTATAAATAGAATGTTACACTTCAATACAGAGCCACTGTGAATTTATTATAATGAATAGAAATAAGCAATTAATTAATAGTTATTTTTTTAACACCGATTTAAAATTTAAAAATATTTTAATATCGTATTATTTTATGTTTTTATTATGTTTGTATCTATTTCTTAACCACGTCCGCTTTAAATAAAGATTATTTGATTTTCTTAAATGTAACGACTTATTTTGATCGTTTTTTTTTTTAAGATCGAACGTTAGCCAATTGTTCTATCGATCGGACATCATTCACTTGTCCCGCATTTTCAAATCTGTAAGTATTTTACACAACTACGTGGCTGGAGCCTGTAACCCAGAAAATAATCGCTTACAATCCATTTATTATGCGCTTCTTTTGATTTTCAATAAAGTGGTTTAAGTATAAATTAAAGTGAATGTTTTATTCAATACGTATTTAGGTACTTTTAAAATATATTGATACAAAGAAACGTTTGCTCTCTTACTGGTGATTTTAAAAAAATGTAAATTAAAAGGACTAAAATATGTGAAAAGTAGTCATATTAAGATAAATAAATAAATATATGTGGGTAAAACAATTTTTGAAATATTTGTTACATTTTTTTTATACTTGTAACACCAAAACCATAAACATCGCAAAATAATCAGATATCGGTAGTTTTTAAAATGATTTTTTTTTCAAATATAGAACAGTAGACGTGCGATACAATGTTAATTTGAACAAACGGTATTCGAATAATACAATGTTGAAAATATATGGCATTCAAACCGAATAAGCAATTAACAAAGCGATACCTTTACGACTGCGCTTGGCGTAAACGAGCGAATGTGATAATAAAATGCTTAAATGAGGATTGATTTAATGCTAAACCTGACTTAGTTAAGCTTTGGATGTGTATTTTACGGCTATTCACTTCAGATAAGCGAGGAATACATAAAATAATAATTGTAATCTATTTTTTGAACGATTGCCATTTAAAAAATGGGGTAAAATCAATTTTAATACTGGTCATTCCAAAATATGAATTTCTATAAATAAATTTCACGAAAATATTTGTTTTGCATCAAGCCTATAAAAAAATGGTGGTCTATAAATTTCAAGCGTTAATTAAAGCATATAATACTACGATACTCAAATTATGCTCAGATTATACAAGTTGATTTGGTACTCAAATTATTGGTGTCTCTCTATTTTTTTTCTTTTTTAATACCATGTTTGCTCCCAAAGTGGAGCATATGGATCCACACAGTGTAAAGAAATCCACTC
>JAGVSQ010001173.1:16101-27634 GCA_022683975.1 Rhyacophila evoluta | reverse complement strand
TTTTTTCTGCGCTATAATTTTTTTCAAAATCTCATCGTATCTTTTGAATATTTCTTTACCTATATGTGTAATAATATTGTTGACAAAATTTTTCAGCTATTGTATGTATTGTAAGCTATAAACACTATATAATACATTGTATCCAAACAAATTAAATCACTATTATTTTACTGTATTTTAGTAATAAATAAACTTATAGTAATAACAATAAATTGATAAACTAGTACATATTCTGTGAGTGATTAACATTTTAAGCTTTGCTTTTTCTCAAACTTTGCCAAATATATTTTTGTTGGTGGGTGTTTACTAACCTAGTGGTGATTGCTTGTATCTAATATTATTAACAAATATTCAATTAATACATTATTCTCTATGAAATGCCATTACAAAGTTATCATAAAACAAATTGTAAATATATTTTTTTTTATTTTCTAAAGGTTTAATAATTGAAAGATGAAGAAAAAATTTTCTTAGTTGTCTACTGAAAATTGTTTTATTTTGATTCTCTAATTGTAAATATATTTGGCAAAATTATGTGCTCTGCCTTAGTTTTTTGCTACAGTAATTTTGGTTTTCTTAGAAAGGAAATAGCTTTTATAGAAACCAAAATAATATACAATAAAAAATAATAAAGTACAATTAAACTATTCTTAAAAAGGTGGCGATAATAAAAAATGCCATGGCATAATTAAATCTTTGATGGTAGCCATACAAAAGTGAAAACATATGGAAAATTCACTTGTCATAAATGGTTATTCCTATGATCCTATGGGGAAATAAACACTGGATTTAAAAAACATAGACAACTCATAAAAAAATATCCTTACACCTCCCGAAAGAATAACAAAAGTTTTCATCACATTTATTTATTTATTTACACGTTATTAATTTCAAATCACTGTTTTTACTTTGCACCTTTTTCACTTTTTTGTGTTGCGCTTTTTTTCATTTTCTTGTTTTTGTTTTTTGTGTGGCCCATCGCAAACAGAATGTTTCTATAACGACCAAAACTTCCCGAAGTAACGACCGAGTGAGACATCTCACCGACGATTCTTCCCTGGGTAGCTTCAAGTATGAGGTACATTTCTATGTTATCATTCTATCTCGTTTATTTTTATTAATAGTTCAGTCTTTTAACATTATTTTCATTTTTCCATCACCCATTCCTTATCATCTACAACATATAATATGAATATGAAAAGGCACCTAATTTGTTTTTACTGATACTCATGGTGCTTTTGCATCATTCGTAAGATGCCAATAAGGTATTAAGGTATTTGTATTTCTTATAATTAAATATACATGATATACTTATTAATAATCTATTATTATTTTGGCTTAACTTTCTTTTTCTCTGATTCGCATTATTTATTTACAGAATCAGTTTCATATGCATAATCATCGAGTGAAAATATTCTTTGAATAAAACCTAATCCAATGTAAAAACGAGGATTGATCTTATAAAAGTAATTGTAATTTATTCATAAATATTCATTTCTGTATCATGTAGTTAGGTTCTACAATGCATCATTTGAGAGACCTCTGTTGCTAAGTTAGTTTGCTCGTGTAGTTTGGAACTATTTTTATTAATATGATCCACATTCAGAATAGACAAGGTTAAATTAAACCTCCAAAGGATACTCGAATATAAATAAAGTATATAGATGTAAAACTAACAATGTAAATTGAGTGAATTATTACTAATACTCGTAGAAAAAGACTTATTGGTGGACATTGCTGTGTATCATATTATTTTGTCAGATTATTTTGACACACCTCATATTAAAAATAAAATCAATGGAATTAGTTAACTGACTTTCGCCGTTTAATTCTTCAATATACTTTGCAGGATCACGAATCAACGGAGCACGATGGCGACATTGAAGATATTTCAGATGGAGAAAGAACTTCTTCTGATCACAATCAAGCTGCCGATAGAATTATATATTACCCTAGTAATAATGATGATATTACACCCAGGTAATTTATGGAAAACTACGCGTAGAATTGTCAGAGTTTGCTATCTGGCGTCAGACTGCCACCACTAAAATCAAACTGCCACTTTCCTGATAAAATAATTCAGAAATAAAATAATGTGATAGACATTAGTTAGAACTATTTTTGTGGGATATTAATTTTTACCTTGAAAATTAAAAGTCTCTCTTTCAACAGAAATCTCTTTAAAAAATTATCCATCAAAAAGTTTTCAATGCAATTTTAGATATTTTATGTGGGACTTTATTAAAATATTCAATCAAAAACAAAAAGATATATTTTATTATATGTGAATTGTACTAAGTGATAATTGAATGTGAAATTTAAAAATGTTTTTAATTTTAAAGTGAGTACACAGTAAATGCAATGGATGTTGACGAGCTGCGGCAATCTCAGAGGCGGCAAAGGAAACCACTTCTTCCCCTGCCATTGGTAACCGTGTCCGTTTCTGCTACTTCCGTCAGTGGATCTGGACAAGACTCTGATGAAGATGAAGACGAGGTTTGTATTACTTTTTTATTGCATTGACATGTACATTGTGGTAAATATAAAGTTAATTTGTATTTAAATGTTTTAGACAAAATTATATCTTTAACGATAATTTTATGTTGCTAATTTTCTTGTCTCATGATATGATATTTATTTTATTCAATCAATATTGATGTATAAAGTATATTTTTCTGTCATGTAATACTTTATAAGGTACATTATTGACTTTCTTAATCATTTTTTTCTTTTTTTACATAATTTCACTCTACTTAATTATCTAGACATACATCCATAAAATATAATAATACTAGATCACTTATTGACTATAGATATGCATTGGATTTGATTTGAAAATTATGATTAATTATAAATCAATTATTTCATCACAGTTGATTGACTGTCCAATAGATAAATAATGAATGTACATATGCATGAATGTAAGTCTATTTCTTATAATTGTAATGGAATAAATATTGTTCAACCATTATACCAATGTGTTTCATCTAGCACTCCAAACAAGACACGCAGTACACACACCAACATGATAATGAATTTTTAATTTATTTTTTACTAGTTTAGACACTGAAAATTATTTACTTTAGAAAATTAGTGTTTTTTTTATTTAATATTTTTATTTATGTTTCTTTGCACACTCAGATGTGGGTCTGGCCAGGTTGGATAAGCGGGGTATTTTTTTTATTATTATTTTATAATTTTATTATGTTATACTTCAATCTCATATTTTGCTTTTACCAAGAGTACTATGATTGCAATGCTTTACAAAATTTGATTTATTATCAGGTATCAACTCCAAGTGGGGACAATGCAGACAGGAATCCGCTGTCGGGAAGTTGTGAATCACTAGAGAAGATGTCTCATCAGATGTCCACTAGTCTTCTCACCGCCTTTGAGAGTTTGAGCGGAGCTGAGATCGATTCCAATATGGAAACAGGTAAATAAACTAAACTAATTTTGATACAATATTTTTTTTATGGTGTTGCAACTTGACACAAACCCTGGTTTTCTGTACCTTCTTAAAAAAGTTATCATTCTCTCATAAAAAATCTAAGCGTCAATATATAAACAAAGCCGATTCTCGTTCAAATATTAACGTTTAATCACCCACGTGCTTGAATGTATTATTTGCTCTAGGAAAAGGCAGGAAATTTGAAAAATAGTTACTTTCTACTTTACCATCTGCAATATCTCCACACTTATTATACAAATATAAACTGTAACACATAAATAAGCACCCTTCAAACTATTGAAGGTGTGTTCTAGAAATGACTTCTGTAGATTTTTTTTGATATACTCTTAAAGTTTGATTGATGTTTAAAATTTTAATAAACTATATTATAATCAGCTATCATTGAGAAGAGATACTGCAAATTTAAGAAATCCTTCATAGAAGACAAGTATGTATAAGACCAAATAATACGTTGAATTGTCAAACTAACCTAAAAAGTTCTTCTCATTTAATAAATATACGTTGACACTTCCAAAGGACTTCAAAATGTATATATTATTACAGGCAATACATCAATAAGCTCTCAACACCATAAAACATCACCAAGAACAGCACCAGCTATTCCACCACGCAACGCAGCTCTCATCAGCGCTACCAAAAAAGCAATGGCCAACCCTGAAAACACCATTAAACGAATAGAACTCTCCAAGAGAATAGCAGACACAAAGAAAACATTAGAAAAGGTCTGTGTAATCATTATATGAATCTTATTCCTGAACCCCACCACATAGTAATCTAGATATACAAAAACACTTATACAAATTACCGAGTTTAAATATATGATACCATTTGAGCTTTCCCTTTAAATCCCTTTCTGTCAATTTAGAAAATTATTTATAACACTAATTAAGATATCATTCGCAAACAAATCAATAAATTTATTCAAAATTCTGTAGGATACTAGTTAATTTGTTAGAGATACTCAATTTGATAATAATTATAAAATTATTAATAGTACTGGATTCATCTTATTACAATTATTGTCACATGTCTGTGAATCAAACTCTCAAATACAAATGTCATAATTGACAGACAATATTATGCAACTATAGGAAATGTCATTTTAACCGTTTTGACCTGAATCCAATCATGTGTGACATTTGCAAGGAGAGAGTTCTACATTCAAAACATAATTTTCCTTACCATTTCAGAATATATTAGTAATTTTTTTGTTTTTTAATTTTAAGTTTTGTGAAATTTTTTATTATTTAATTTAATTCTAGATCGGGTATAATTCAAAACTGAGAGCTAGCAAATCATCAGTAGATTTGAGTTATAACACAGAAAGAGAAGGAGACACAAGATCAACAGCCCCTAGAGCGAGACCACTGTCACAAAATCTTTCAGCCGCATTAAACAGAGGCTATGGAACCGGTATGTGTTTCTTTATTTCAAATAAGTACTCTTACATTTATTCAATATGTTTTTTTTTTTTTATCTTGATGAATTGAATTTCATTAATGTAAAGAAAAACAAGGAAAAGGAAAGAAATCTGCTACATTCTTGCGAGAATTAATTTTGTAGTTTTATGGAAAAGAGGAACAAATCTGCAAAACATTGACATTTAATAAAAATATCAGTGTAAGTCAACACAGTCTACTAATTACATCTACATAATATGTTCAATATTATTATGACCATATAATTTTGATTCTGTTTGACTACAGTGGTATATCTTAAAATGTTGAAATATGAAAAAAGTATATGAGTCGTACAGAATCAAATCACTCTCTTATTAGGCTATACGTGGATACGTGGATGCGTGTTAATTGAACATATTTTGGTAAAAAAGTATCTTGAAACAAAATATTTTAGAAAAAATCTATGATGATGAAAAAAATTAATATTTACAAGAAAGAACTAAGAGTAAAAGACACCTAAACATAAAAAATAACACATAAAAAACCATATATGTTAATCCACTCTTTCAGATACGTTAAACCGAGTAGATTGTACCTTTCTAGTATCTTTTAAGATGTATTAGTATATATCAATGTAACAATGAATATTTATCCTCTGAAAATAACATATTCCGGTTTATGACATTTTCTCTCCTCTCCAGAAAAGCAACTGTCTAACACCTCCCCCTATTCGACTAACACCGCCGACAATAAACCCCATAACTATAGACAACAAGCTATCAATACTAATACCATAGACAATAACCGGAACCAGGAAATATTTTATGACAGTCTGACAAATGATGCTAGTCAATTAGTTTCTAATAAGTATAGCTATAAGAGTCCTTATGACATTCCTGCTAATATAAACCATAGATATAATCTTAGATTAGAAGACTTAAATTGCACTACTTCTGAATTTGTCAAGAAGAGGCATGGCCATTTTGAATCTTCACACAGACAAAATGAAATGGACGGAAATTCGAATTTTAACCCTGACTGCATTCCAAATAGAAAAATTGAGAGAGGCTATGCATTTACTGTCGATTTTGGACGCACTAATACACGTTCAAAAGATTATTCAAATCAGCCAAGACCTGACGCAAGAAAAGGCGGGAAGGTATTTGACAGACTGTTTCCGAATGCCAATCAAAAGTCTGAACCCGATAAGCGAAGCAATACGATTAACACACAAAATAGAAACTTCACTTTAAATTTAAATTCTAGCTTTGATAGTCAAAATTCTTCTAAAACTGCCACAGATAAATCGGGTAATAAGGGATTAAAAACAAGGAGTATTTTGAAGAATTACAAGTCTTGTCCTGTATCACCTGTCTCTGAAGAATGTAAATGGGGTGATACTCATATCGACATAGATACTGATAGCCATAAGCTGGATCATGGGGATAATAAATCTGCAACGTATGATAAAAATTTGACATCAAAAAAAAGAAACTCTTTGACATATTTCATGGATTTCGATACAAATACTAGACAGTTGATGAAAGATAATGGCAAAAGTGTTGTGGACACTATTAAAAGCGATACGGAAAAAATGATTGCAGAGATCACTAAGAAATACGGTGATCTTGATGACTATGAACCGAGTAGTGGAGCTTCTGATTACAAGGTTGACAGCAAAACATTTGATAAGAAGTTTGCTAAAAACATTGAAGACAAAAAAATTGACGCCAAAAGTTCTGAAGTAGAAATCGGTATCAAAGATTTAGTTATAAAGGAAGATGGGAATTTTTCATCAGATTCCTTAGAAGATTGCAGTCTAAGTCAAGATATTAGTAATAAAAATAAAGTTTTTTCTAAAAAGGTTTGTAAAAAACATCATAAAAATACTCCGATTTCCGCCTTTGCCAGAAGATGCGTTTCGGATTATGAAATATATGCTGGAATAAATGATAGTATGAACAACTATACCGAGGTTACTACATTACCGATCGATACTGAAACTTGTCATAATAATCAACAGAAGAGTTTTACCCTGCCTAAAAATATGCCGTCCAATTTGGAAGAATTCTCCGATGCCTATTATGGCACCCAAGGATATGCCAATAATAACATAATCAATAATAATATGCACAGATGTTGTAGTGCGCTGACGAAACGATGCGTCACTAGATCTAATGAATCTATGTTGAGTTGCACTGATGAAAACTCAAATTGCTCAAGTGTGTCCAATGATATATTTATGAAGTATGGGGATCAGAATGCTTTCTTACAAAAACGAATGTACGAGAAACAGTTTATAGATGATTCGCAGAATTGCTCCATAGAAAATCTTGCAGATGCTGCTTATTTAGAGAAACACAGACACAGTAGTGCTAGTTTCTTTTTAAATCAAAGAAAACTGATGAAGAATAGTGCTAGTCAGGAGTCAGTACTATCTGATGATCTATTGCAATCTGATAGTGATAATCAACTAATGTCAAAAACTAATTGTAATTCTTTAGAAAGTATTTTATCTGATGATTCAGAATATACAAAAAGTGCTCCATTAGAAATGTTGTTTGAGCATAGAAGACACGTTCGAAGACCAGAATTGGCATCAGGTAATCCTGCTGGTGTTTGTATTCCGAAATCAAGCCAAAGTTGTTACGAATTCGATAACACTTCCAAAAGTTACGGGTCTAGTCCGAATAACACTTCTAATTTTACAACATACATGCAGCATAATAGTCCGTATAAAAATGAAGGCATGTCATACACACCAAGGAATTTGGTTGCTACTAACTATATACAGGGAGGTGCCAATGTTACGCGTGGCTTTGAAATTAAACCGGATGATGGTAATGCTAATAAGATACACAGGAACGTTACTAGGTCACTGAGTTTACAAGATTCTTCTACAAAAAGTTTGTCAGTACAGAGAAAAAATATTGCTTACTATTTTGATGGAAATGAAATCAAGGAATATGGAGAAACTGTAAGTGGCGGCAGCACAGTGAGAAATGATGAGATTCCCAGTATGAAAAGTAAAAACCAAGAATATCTGAATAATCAAAGAAAGTCATTGATGAATTGTGAAAATAAATTTAAGTATCTATGTGCCATTGAAGGTATGGAAACTACATGCATTAATAAATCTAAGAGTTGTAGTTTTGATGTTATTATGGAGCCTGTCAGTTCTGTAAAGCCCATTCCTAAAAGATTAGCAGAAAAAAGTGTCTCACATGTGCAGAAGAATTTAGAGAAATTCGAGAATCAAATCAGAAAGCATGCCCAATCAAAAATGGATAAGAATCAAAGCAATCGTCAATCAAATAATAGTTCCAATAAGACTACAACTAAGACTTACGGAGTTACAAAAAGCTTAGAAAGAAACACAGGTCTCAGTAATAAAAATACAAATGGGAAACCTGCAGTCGATTTTGTTCCACATAAGCCCCCTAAACCAGTTAAAAGAACGTCGTCTGTTAAATTGAATAATAAAAATCGATTGAAAAGCAACGCTGATAGATATGCAGGATTGGATTCCGGCCTCGGTGCAAATGTTAGAGCAAAAATTGATGGTTTGCAACCGAAAAATTCCAATGCATTTATGGCTAAAGAAATGACACATACTGAATCAGGAAGAAGTATTACAGGAAAGGAAAACAAACCAGTTAACGAAGGAGAAATCGGGGAAAAGTCTTTTGATGTTTTTGTTGCAGAAAAGGGTGGTGTCGATAACAAATCTGAAATTCAGATGGATAGTTTAGAGTTTATTGCCAATCAAAAGAAATGTGAAAGAATGTCTGAGCTCAGTTTAGATTCTTTGGATAATATTTTGGATGAAAAGTCACGCGACAATTTTACAAAGGATTCATTAAATTATGAAAGCTTCAGTGATAATTGCAAGTTTGATGCAAACAGTACCAATTTGACAGCAAATAATTTGTTGAAAAATTCAGTCTCCAATAAAAATATGCCTTTTTTAAAAACTTGTCAAAAAGATGGTGAAGTACCGTCGTGCAGTGGTACTAAAGTTTACAATGTTGGAAGCTCCGATGATCTCGATAACAAATCAATCACTACTGAAGATATTGATATGTATAAGGACATTGAAAGAAAGATTGACATCATCAACAAATTGGTAGAATTAGAAGAAAGAAAAATATTGCAAGAGAAGTTTTTGAAAGAATGTCGAATGAGACCACTGAAAGCAAATTTTAGTGATGGGAAAGGTACGGTCAAGTTACTGTCGAGAAATTTTGAAAAATTAGCATCAAAGCATCAAAGTAAACCTTCAATGGATGCTGCCGACTTTTTCAGCTTAACTTATGATGATTTTGACAGTGATCAAGAAGAAAATAGCATTAAAAAAGATATGAAAAGGAATCTTAGTTTGCCCGATGTACTGGAAGGTGAAAATGTTAACATAGTATCATGTTTGGAAGAAAAATTTGTTGGAAATGAAAGTGGTAATATTCTGCAACCTGAATCTGATGAAATCCCACATATAGGATCGAATATAGACTCCAAAAATGATCCTGGGGAGACGGGACGAGATACAGAAGATTGTGAAGATAAAGTTAAAGAATTATTAAATAATGCTACTGATAGCAAACTAGATACCACAAGCGGATTAATTAAAAACAAAGATTTAAAGCAAAGAGTATACAATGTAACAGTCATACCGAAAACAGACATCCATCTTGACAGTGAAAATTATGAATCGTCTACAACAAGCTCCAGCTGCGCAAACTCACCAAAACGTCTATTCTTTGGATCTTCTAAACCAAAAACTTCAAGAATCTCAAGTCTCTTCCGTAATAAATTTGACAGAGGGAGACTGCCAGCATATTCTACTCCTAAAGCTCCATTAAAGCTAGATCTTAATACTAGTCCCGTTCCGTTACTGACAAAATCAAAGAGTGTAGTTTCTCCGACATCTTCCGGTAGTCGTTTAGGGGCTTCAGGTGTTGGACCTGCTGGATGTAGGCGGCCGTTCCCTGTTCTGCCTCCGAAGCTGGCCATGCTCCAAGGTTGGCAGACTGGCACGAAGCATGCAATAAAACTGAAATTACAATCTGCGCTTGTATTTTTAAAACGGTTGATTATTTTTGGTAGCTAATTCTGTGATCTGAAAAACAACAAAAGACAAAAGACAAACACTGAATGAATACTTTTATTTTACTGATTTATTATAATAACAATGTGATTATAAAAGCAATACCTATTTAGTATTTTTTGCTGCCCTTTTTGGTGCCATATTAGTGTTAGTTGAACAATTCCATGTACAGCAGTAGATCCAATCTATATAATTGTTGTAAATGTTCAGTGTAACACTTCAACTCACATTAATGCAGCATCAAAACTGCCACACTTCAAAGCCTTCATGAAATGGGCCAGATTTACTTAATACTTTTATTATTGTGATATCTTATTGCAATCAATTCAACGGAAATTATCCAAATCAGAAGTTTATTCATTCTTAGTAATTTTATACAATAAATGAATCAGTCTACTAGCACTTTTTTTGCTTTGTGGTCACAATTTATCTGGAGAGATTTAAAGATAATGTCCGCTTTTCAATTATGGATTGTGAACTATCAGTATGTTATCGAACACCTCTCCAAATAATGCTTAAAGCTACCTCTGAATAAATTCAATTGATTTTACAAATTTCAGCTCAGAATGTATAAGTAGTGTAAAATGCTAATTCGAGAATTTAATTTCAAATCTCATTATTTTATAAGAGTTTGAATTTACACCTCGTTTTTGGATTTCACAAAATCTGTTTTAATTCTTGGCAAATTTAAAAGCATCGCATTGCTGTTGTCGTCCATCGATTATATCGTTTCGGCTTTTTTTACATTGACGTTGTACTTTATTAGTCATTTACTATTGTGTCAGTGTATATTTTTATATTTTTCATCGGTCTTGTCTAGCTCTTTTTGTAATTTAATTAATTCATTTTATTTATTTACAGCTATAATTTGTATATTTTTTTATGAATTATGTATAAATGAAGGTTGTTAGTCTGACTATGGAATTAGTATTACAATATAAAGATATTTATCTGAAACAGGTACACAGTAATCTCCGCTTTTACGCAGCAGTTACATAATCTAGAATCTTAATGGAAAATATAATAATATATTGAATATTTAACGTATATTAAACATATATTCTCTTGAAAACATAATTTCTTTCAAAATTATAGCTTATCTAGCTTATTTTAATTATGTGTAATCAGAATCAGATGCAATTTGAATCAAAATAATCTTGTTGCTGCTAGCATAATATTATGTAATGTATTGAGAATTGTTTATACGCACAAACCAAACAACACGCTCTCTGCTTCACGTAATAGAACAGAAACATGTTGACCACTTCTGTTGCATCATGTAAAAGCAGAGATTTCTGTAAATGAAACGTCATATTAGTATGTAAGAAAGAAAATCTTAGGAATTATAGGTATCTTCTGGAAATAGACAACAACCTTGATCTGAATATCCAAAGTATTATAAAAAAGTATTTTGTATTTCCATCTTGAGCACCGCTGATGAGTGTTTGGCTTACCGGCACTGTTGAACAGCCTTCATTTATCTTCATATTATCTTTTGCTTCATCCAATTTTCTTTTAATTATCATAGAAAAAAATTTGGAATGTTTTTATTTTTTT
>JAGVSQ010001173.1:4046-16001 GCA_022683975.1 Rhyacophila evoluta | reverse complement strand
TTGAGGTACAATATTTTATCACAGATGTTACATCGCAAGAATTAGTTTGTAGCATTAGTAAGGATTGCAAAATCATCTGTCAGTGCCCAATATTGCTATGAATGGCTAAATTTGAAGATAATGTATTTTTTTAAGAATTTAATAATCATAATTTTTAGACTTTGTAGGATTTTTTAAAATTAGCTCATATTGAAAATATTTACATTTTCACACTGATGTAAACGCATGAGAGTCTTCAATAAAATTTCACTGTTCACTTAGCAACAAAATATTTTTTAGTTATAATTGTGATGTAAATATACACGCATTTATTCTTACACTTGCTTAGCAGCGTGTGATTATTATACTGTTTTCAAAAATGATTATAAAAATGAATATACATATATACAATATTAATATTTCATATTCATTTAATGCTCGTTTCAACACCTAGACAATATAAGAAGGAATCATATCTATTTTATATCCATGCTCTAGCCGAGGCTGGACTGGTCAATATTTGTTATTTGGCTATTTTGAATTTAGTTTCGACATTAACACGTTTTAAGTAGTGCATGCAGGATCAGTCCAATTCATTTTTACATTTTCAAATTTTTTTAGTTATTTAAAGTTATTTTTTTGTATTTTAATTTACGAATAACTCTCCGGAAACAAATTACTTCCGTCAACAAAGGTTAGTTGTATGTTGGTTGTGAATGTAATAATAAAATGATGATTATTATTTTTTTATCAAGGAAATGTCTTCACATTGCAAAGATCCTAATACTCCATTTTGAAGAAGTGATCTATATGCTTCACATTTGGAGCAGACATAATAAAAAAAAATACATATGTAATTCCTTAGTTTTCGTTTTGATGAATATTAATTTTGTTTTTTTAGTATTATCACACCACACATTACCGCAACTTACACACTAACAAAATTAACAGCTTAGCAGTGTGATAATATCTGCAACACATTTTTGCATGAGTTTGTTAGAATTATAATTCATATGATTTTAGATCTCTATCATGTTATGTCAGTCTAATTGCAATAATTTTCAGGTTGCTGGTTTTTCATAGCCATGTTTGAAAATATTAATTCATTTTTTCAATTATGTTTGGTAACGTTGACGAAAAGGGAATATAGTTATTTCTATCTACTGTGACTCCCTGATAATGCCATTATTTTAATTTCCACACCTTTTATTCGTGACAGGCAGATATGTCATTCAAGAAGGTCTATAGAGCATACTTA
Organism: Rhyacophila evoluta; assembly: GCA_022683975.1. Taxonomy (NCBI): domain Eukaryota; kingdom Metazoa; phylum Arthropoda; class Insecta; order Trichoptera; family Rhyacophilidae; genus Rhyacophila; species Rhyacophila evoluta. Next base: position 14,764 of record JAGVSQ010001173.1, on the reverse strand, counting down.
AATATGATATATTCATAGATTTTTTATAATCATTGTCAATTACCAAGTTTGTATTAAAGCTTATCATTAAATGTTATATTATGGAAATAATGTGTGATGAAAATTTTATCAACAAGACTCCCATTTCATTCAAAAGCAAAAAAACATTAAAAATTATAATTTATTCAATGTAGAATATGCCATTTTTATTTTCTTAGTTCGTAATATTTTCTGCATGATTGATATTCATTGTATTTTTTTCTTTTTTTTATCAACTGTTTTTTGACATATCACAGAATCATATTATTTATTTACTGTGTAATGATATCACAGATATGTCTCATATATTGTTACTTTAAATGAAATATAGACCAAAAACTATCAAATTATACACTAAGTAAACATTATGGTTCATCACAATTTAAAAAAAAGCATGTTTTTGTTTTTTTATATTTACGATGTAGTTAAACTAGATAGTTATGTGTGTTTTTTCTTTTCTTTTTTTTCCATCTCACGCCGATATCATCGCCAACAACTACACTGCCACCGCCATCTTGACATACCATCTCAAAACAAAATATCTGACATGTTGAATATTTTTTGCACCAAAAAAATCTATTGAACCGCCAATAATTAATATAATAATTATAAACCAATAAATTTTATTCCAATTGGATCTTATTTTCATAAAAATTTATTATGTTACTGTTTCAATTAAAAATTACATTTTATATCTACAAAACAAAATGAGATATATTAAATATTTAAAAATTGAAAACTAAATTGAATGGCTACTATAAATATGTCATTAATATCTCAACATTCTCGATTCTATTTAATTGGCATAAAAGGTTCAAGAAATAGATCATCAAACAACGATTTCAATTCATTGATAGATGAGGACCAGAATTCTGGATTACGGAGGGCAATATCTCTTTCGGATCTGGCATTCAAACCCAGCCCGTCTCCAAGGACGAGCTTACAAGGTTAGTGATCAACAGTGATTGATTGTATCGATGAAAGAATGTTTGGATTTAAAATATTTAATAATTCACTCACTAATAAGGTATTAGTTGATATTCCCAAATCTTTTGTACTCATTTACATAAAGCCCCAATAAAGCGACATGGATTAATTACATCATATTCCAGTGACAACATTCTTATATGTGATCGTATATCGGTGATTGTGATGAATGTGAATTCCACAATCCATCATCACAGCCAAACCATTTATACAACTTCCTATAAATATCTAATTCTAAGCCGATCTGATGTTATTTATAATATGTCTTCGACTAGTTCTGCAAGAGTTACTGCCTTTCTATGGAGCCAATAGCATGTGGCACTGATTGAGTGATCACTCATCCATATCATATGTACATGCAACAATAAAAGAAACCGATTTAGTAATATGTCAACACTCAAGTTAAAGTTGAGAAAAATGTCTGTATGTAAGTATGAATGGATGGATGTGTTTGTCGATTTTTTTCTTCAGTGCTGCCAATATCACAATATCGTATGTATATTTTATTGAATGATATGAAGAAATTAAGTGTGTGAATTATGTCCGCTAACAAAACGCATGTTAATTTTTCGTACTCAAAAAATTAACCGAATGAAAAATTTAATATTATGTTTACTTTTTCAATACACTATTTCATTTTTCAATACAACATGTCATATTCCAACGTTTATCTTTATGATTTGTCGCAGACGTAGGTGAATTTTTGTTCATTATTTATTCCAGTTACTTAGTGTCTCAGTTTGATTGCGGAATGGCTATTTTTTAAGTTAGTAGTTATTTTTTGAAAAAACAAATAAGGCATGTTTGAATACGGTGTTATCTTAACTAAGTTAATTGATTTATCTATTTATACAATAAATAGACTAGATGTAATTTATATAGCTAAAAATAGCTATTATCTTAATTAAGTATAAAAACTTCAATATAGGACATAAAATACATTTGAAGACCACAACAGAAAAACCAAATAAATCCAATTATAAAATTTTGTTCAATACTGTTAATATAGACTTAATGTTCACTAAATTAAACTTTAAAATTCAATTTACTCAGAATAACAAAACAGTAATTTATTAATATTAATTGTTTGTAGTCTTCATTTGTATTGTTAAAACAAGAACAGCAAAGTTTTTCTTTGCTTTTTTTTCTAATTTCTTCTTTGGTTTATTTTCGTGTTAAATTTATAGTCTCCGGCAAATCAACACATGGTGGTAGTAGCAGTAAGCTATCAGGATCGAGTAGAACGTCGACTCGGCATTCAAAACAGTTCACTTCAAACATGACAAGAAGTAGCAGTGTCGGAGTACTCAACCAGGTATTCATTTTTAAAAACAGGGAATTTTGATTTCTCATATATAATATATTGTTATAAAAATGGTAATTTAGTATTAATAATTATTTATGGTTTAATTAAGTTTATAAGTTTCTTGAGAATTACTAAATTTATTTGGTAACAAATTCATTATTAATACCGTTCAAGTCTTTGATATTGATATCATTTTCAATCAATTGATTTCATTTTCACAACAAAGATAAAATTAATTTGCATGCATTCTACGTGGCAAAATTTAAAGGTGGAGATTTAATAATTTTTCAGAGTGATTCTGAATCGGAAGCAGGAATGCCAAGTAGTAGAAGTAATGCATCTCGAGTCGGTGGACTGATGCGGCCAACTATTAGTTCACAGAATAAAGCAGCTCCATTGGCTGCACGGAGGAGAGGCGTGCAGGCCGCCTATAGCTCTGGTAAGTTACCAGTTGCTTTTTTTCGATTATGTGATTTAAGCCGATTTTGAATGAAGACTATTTGTTTACATGATGCAGATATAACGTTATATTTGAGAATTATCATAATACCACTTACAATATGGTTTGACACTTGACAACTGGGATAGAAAGAAAATAGACGTACTGAATCATGTTTTACATATTACAATGAGAGTGATGTGTAAGTGAAATTGCTCAATTTTTTCAAATTATTTTCCAGTTAACCTTTCGAGTGTCGGCCAAGAAGACTCCAGCTCAGAAGAAAACGGAGGAAACGGAACTGGCAATGGTACAAGTGGCTCTATCGGTGGATTAAATAAGCCTGCAGTACCTCCTCGACCTCCACGAGCTGTTGTGGACTCTACACAGCATAGGAGGAATATGGGTAAGATATGATTTTTTAATGTGTCACTTTTGATTTCAGCATTAATGAATTTTCTGAACTTTTATCACTTCTCACATTATGTCAGTACTTCGTGGCCACCAAATACACTCTGTAGATAGTACTCACTGCCTTTTTCATGACACTTGCTCTTATGCTAGATACAAAATCATTAAATATAATATGATGAAATTAAAACATGGTGGCTACATAGTTCAATAGTAATTAATACTTATTAGGAAAATGATTATCTGGAAGATTATATATTTTTTACTTTTATTATACAGGTCGCAGCGGAAGCGATCGAGACTTATCCTCAAAAGCACGAGAGGTAACTCACCGTTTGACAGCCGGAACTGTACCTTCTAGAAAGCACTCCGCACCTTCCATGGCGCCTTCATCATTAGGAGGCGGAATGACTTTGGATCCAAATACTGGCCAAGGTGTGTAGATATTGATTAAATGAAAAAAAAGAGGAAATACGGAATAACATGCTCGAAAATGTTTTTGTAAATTCAAAATTTTAATATACAGAACCTCACTTAAAAAACTTCATCATTTAGTATACTGAAATATTATTTAAATGATAATGTGGATCATTAAATTATGACACATAAGTTAATAATAACTGTCTCTTCTCGTGACATTGACTGACAAAATATTACATGTGATTTGATTTATTATATTTCCTGGTTTCAGTGCTTTTAATATTAAAATTAAAGTGTGAATTTCTGAACAATATTTCTTTTACACTTCATAGTTGATGTTTTAAACAATTGCATCACAGTGATTTCTAGCTATAACTTGCCTCTAAATGATCATAGGAAATAATATTTCCTGAAAAAAATTGATAAGTAAAGTATTTCAGAGTAACAACGATATGTTCCATCATTAGAATTTATAAAGTTAGAGCAATAATAAATTAAATTTTACCATGTGTTATTGCAGTGAGTCCGATGGCATGTCAGCAGCTCGCTCAGCAATTGACAAAGTTGACAGCTAAGATCGTTCAGATGTATAGCTCCCTCTCAGGAAGTCCCTCATCTAGTGGAGACTTTCATGAAGCCTTCCCTGACAATGCTGGAATGCTTCAAGGTATTATATAATTTTCTTTCTTTCATTATTCAATGATGTTTATCTTATTACTATACTCGTCTCAAAACAAAAGTCTCGGCAATTTTCATCTGGCTGCTGCGGTATTGTAAAAGTTGTCAAATTTTAGCATTTTGATGACATTTCTTCTTACTTTTTATTTCCAACATTTTTCATTATGTCAAGTATTGTACATTTATTTTATATGAAAATAATAAATTGATTATATTAGTATTAATTTGTTAGTAAGTAAGTAAGTTGTAAGTAATTACCTCATTAAAATTTGATGATAGCCAATGTTTGCCAAAAAAAACAAAATTTAATGAATAAACCTGATTGACTTCAATAACCTGGTAATTATTGAATGGCTTTTTTCAGGTCTTGAAGTAGCAATGATAGAAGCGCAAAAGATGCTGTCATCTGCTACAATCGGCCGGCCTAGACAAAATGGAGTAGAGCAACAAAATCAGCGAAGCCTATCTTGGGAGGACGATGACATTCATTTAGATGGAGGAAAACACACACACAACAGCATCAGCCCTTCCAAAATAAAAGACGTCAACACCCTGGCCACTTCACTGGACGAATTAGTCTCCAAAAGTATGAAGGATTCATATTCATATTCTTTGAGCTATAAAAGTTAACAAATTTACACAAGGGACAGTTTTCTAGCTTTTAAAAATTGTTGCATTATACGGTAACTGACCTGGTCCCTTTTTATACATATTTGAATGTACTTGAACCTGTGAGTTGATTTTCCGTCTTCTAGAACATATGATTATATCATGACCTCCGCGTAATTTTATTTGTTAATACTAAAAAGTTTAATTTTCTCCAAAGGTCTACCCACAAGAAATGGTGATTTGAATCAAGGCCAAGCGATGCAAGTAATGGGAAAGATCACCGACGTACTGTATGAGGTGGTGAACAATTTTGGAACAAACAACCACAGCAACAGTTCACCAAATGGCAAGGGACAGCCTGCATACTCTACACAAGGCAGCTAGTACAGGAAACTCCTTCCCCGTGTACTCTCCCGTGTGTCATTTTAACGTCATAAGTAACCAATTTACCCAAAGTGAATATGCTGTTATTGTTTTGAATGATTGTTATTCGTCATGTTAAGTCACCGAAGTTTCCAAATCTAATTGAGATCAACTGAAGATGTATGAAGATTTCAGTATAGCAGATACTTTGCAATGAAGCCATCACTATATTGTATTTCTTGTCAGCAATAAGACTAGTCTCGTTAATTATGTTATTGGAGACATCAGTTTTTGTCCGTTTAATTCGACTTTTGATTGTTTTGTCCTCTCGATTCATTGAGTAGCGTAGTTTCATAATTATACTACGTCCGCTTGTTTTGTATGATATTAGATAGTTGCGGTAGATGCTCATTTGTGAATTTCGTCGTTATTTAAGAACTTTTTGTATTATTACTTGTGTCATTAAGTTGTGAATAACGTTATATAAATGAGACGAGACAAAGGTCCACTTAACGAGTGTAGAAGTTATAATCTCGTTTTCTTTTCTGTCTACGATTTGACATCTTGAATTGAAGCATACAAGTTATCCTTTATGCATTGTAATAGTATTGTTTCGTAAATTATGTCGAAACTCGTATGTTTATTCGTGTTTTAGACAACATTGTATAAGATAAGAATGCAACAGGCAGAGTTGTTTTTATATGTTTTATAGCGATTCAAAATGCATTCATGCGAATATTTTCTTAGTTCGGTCTTGAACAAAAATAAATCATCATTAATTAAATTGTAGAAGTGAAGATACTTTGTCGCAGCTTTTGCTTTATTGAAATTGTTCACAAATGGATAAAGAGAATATTATTGTTAGAGAGTTGTAATAATGGATTAGTGCATGCATTGAGAATAAAATATCTCTTTATTAATATAAAAACTTTGAAATCAGTAAGTAAACAATTAATTGAGAACATGCAAGTTTGTGAACGATGTTGTTTAAATTCTATGCAATGTTGTTTTATTTGTTTTTTTATTGACGATTTATGTATGTATAAGATGTAATATGCATTATTGAAAGAAATACCATTTAGTATGTAGCTGAAAACGTTTGATTCGTGATAATTATTATTGAACATAGGTGATCATAATAATATTAGAAAGTGATTAATTATATACAATTTATTAATGTTGTTTTTGAAGGAGCGATAAGCCTACGGAATCGACTTAAACCCCTCTGAAAAACCTTTGAAATTATTGATAAATGACTCAGTTGCCTTTTTTGGAATATAATTTTGAAAGAACAAAGACGATTTTGAAAAGGTTTTTCGTAGAAGTCTTCTAATTACAAAAAACTTAAAATTTGTTGATTCATATATAAATTAATTTGATTTGTTTCTTTCTGACAAGATGTGATTCTGTTTTTATAAATGTATCAGTCTTTACCGAAATAAATGTTCATCAAAATAATATACAAAAATTTTCTAGAAAAGATTTTCAAAAAATTATTGAAATATGGAGTTTTCACATTTTTGCATTACAGGATTTGTTGAAAGTATTAGGAATTGTCTTTTATTTAGTTGATAGGATCGAATAGTGATTGATTTTCATATCATCATAGTATACAATATTGAATATTTTTTATGCTTTTTAAAAGTCTCTAAAATCAATTCCTACTCTGTTATGTTACATTTGTATATGGCGTGTTTTTAGAAAACTCTTTATGGCTAGTATTATAGAATGGCAGCTTTAAAAAATATTTTAGAATAAGAATTGATGAGAGTTTTACAACATTTGGTTTCAATTTATCAAACTGTGTGCATATTTATACACGACTATGTCTCAATTATATTTGATAATGTACAAATCCAAATATGATGTATTCTAGATATGATCTTTCTTCGGATATAAGAAATCAATCACTAACCATACAATAAATATTTCTAGGAAACATTAATTACACATGTAGTTATATCCATCATCATCACTGATTAGTTTGCTGGATAAAAACTTGTCCAGGTCTGCTGCTTTCACAGGCCTTAGGATATATGATACTACAAATAATATTATTACAGCCATCGGGTGACATATATCAGATTGCATATTATTGTATATCTAGCAATAATTCTTGTATAAATATGCACTGAGAGTTGGGTTAGGAATTGACTAAGTGAAATTCATCTCATAATTAACATGTTATTTGTTAAAATTCATTTAAATAATCATCATAAAAGGAAATGAATTTGGACTTCAGTGTAATTTGTGATTAGTTTACAGGTCATTAAAAAATCATTTTAACATTTTTTGCTTTGCTTAATCACCACTTATTTACTAGAGGTGTAAAGGCCAATTCAATTGTGTTTTAGTTCTTAAAAAAAACGTTTTCATGTCACTAACCATAACCAAAAACTTACTAAAAAAACAATTAATAAACCATAATTGATGTATGTCTTTTGTAAAAATCCTCAACTCTAGTGCCAGTAGATGTAAATTACTGTTAAGTTTATTTACATATATCATGACATCAGATAAAAGAATTTACCACCCTTTACTGTGGCGCCCGAGTTCAATAGGTAAATTGATTACCAACTTTTTAGACCTCATATAATTGAGCATCCACTTTGACTAAAAATTTTACCAATAGGAGCCCCCATAAGACGTTATCGAATGCACCTTCAGTTAATGTAATTTATTATTCAAAGAACATTATATTATCGAGGTATATTAAAATTTTACTAATGGAAACAGATATTCATAAATTATAAATAAAGATGGTCAAAATATCAATCATTTTGGAATTATCCTAATAGTATTTAAAGTTCCACATCGCTATTCAATAAGGAATGGGCTATGAATGCATTTGTTTCTCATTTTCTTTTTGTACTCGGAATTAGATTATAATAGTTCTATAATAGGCTTGGAAAATGATAAAAGATTTAATTTTACTTATGCATCCATCTTCAGATAGAATGACTTTTTAGGGATTTATATAATAATTATAATATGTGAATCATATAACGAGGAATTTTGAATTTGAGTAGGAATTGTATACAGTATAAGCAGTAGAAATTATATAACACTAATATTACTATCTGTAAATTCTGGCCATTTTTAAACGAACTGTCGAAAAGTCCTATTTATATTATGACAGAAATTGTAACTGATTTGTATTATCTTTTATATGATGGGTTTAATGGTAATTTATTAAGATTTAATGACTGAAATAAAAATGCACTTAATCTTAACAGGAATTTTCCTTAGTAGGAAATTTACTCTTAATTTTAATAAACAAGTTGCATAGTTTTCAAAAATAGCAGATGGATGTATTTTATTGAAATAATTAAAATCATATGGCTTTATAAAAGTTCTTTACTTGGGTTAATGTGCAGGCCTACATTTTATGCATTCAAGTCTGAAATGAATACAGTGGTGTCTAATAACTAGTCACAGTCGTGTAACAAAAAGACTTCAATATTTTTTGGTTGCAGGAATATTTTAAATCCCATTGAAATTATATCTGCAGTTTTTTAAAATGATGATTCTTTGGAAGGTTAATTAAATTTATATTTATTTACGGTGACAAACTTGGAGCCGAGAGTAAATGATTAAGATATTCGTTGAAATGAGGTTTACAAAGTGAAAATTTTTCCAATTTAATAATCAAATCAAATATTACTTCTGTCTTGGCGAAAAATAATGACTTTTCTTGATTTATTTTTAACCAGTTTTTGACACCAGTGAATACAAATTTAAATCGGACCATAAAAATAGATCGAGAATCACTTACAAGTGCACAAAAAATATAATTATTAATGCCATAAAAAATTTCTGACTATAAAGTAAATAGAGGGCTGTGTCTTTCGTCTAGCGAATATTATTTTGCTTTAGTATTCGACTGACAAAATATTAAAATTAAACTTCAAAGGATCAATTCCATAATTATCTAAATGTGTATAATTAACTAAAATTAACATAAACAGACAAGAGACACTGCCTACTTGAAAAATTTAGCGGATATTTTTGTTTATTTTCTTAGAATTGATTAGTAATATGACATACATCTACCCCTAAAACAAAAATTTGTTAGTCATCTTTATGATGAATTCGTAACTCAAAATGCCATTTCACTCTACATAAAGTAAAATATTTACTTCATAAATACTATACAAGTAATAGCGAATATCATTTTAGGCATGTATAATACATTTTTCATTTTTTATAGTGCCAATTAAATCATTACTATTAGGTGTATAATATAATTGATATGGAGAATCACTAAGGTACGGCACTGGGATACGGTAGTACAAGTCAATTGGTTAATAATTATAATAAATTATAATTCTACAGGTTAGCTTGTTGATAGGGATTATTGTACCATTATCAAGACTATATAGTTATAGTTTCGATGACTATATCGACAAAATTAATTAACCTTCGGAATAATAATCAAAAATAGTTATTCAACCATTATAAATGAAGATTCTACCAAGTAAGGCCTGATTCATCTCGAAGTAATACAAGTTTTTTTATTTAAATAAATTTGCAGTGGTGTATAAATACATGACTTTTTTTGTTAAGGGAACATATTTACCAGGATTCTTCAGAATTCCCTCGCTTTGAAATATATTTATTTATTACACCTAAGGCATATTAAAATAATTATAACACAAGAAAATGGATTTGGTATAGTTTATAGAAATGAAATATTTCATAATCATTTCACTAAATTATGTATTTAAATATAGTATAAATATTGCCGCGTAACAAAAATACTGATTTTATAGAGATCATGATTTAACTGTTCATAAAATCATTTTTTTACCATTTGGTTAACCACAATATAAACTATACCAAATAGTCCTACTTCCTGCCATATAAAATACATTATTAATAAAATATATTTTATTTCTATTTGTAGTTAATTTCGACTGAGTGTGACGAATGTGTGGGACGGGTAATCAAAAGTGTTAATAACTAATTTAAAATATTGTAAAACTACTGTAAATATTTAAATAATGCATACAAAAAAACAAACACTTACATTAATGATTAATTAACTGTGAATTGATTAATAATTTATTAATATATTATGTATTACGAAATAAAATTACAAAACCAACCTACTAATAATTCATTGTGTAACTGTTTAACAACGGTACTAAATTAATTTTTAATTATATCGGACATTCTGAAATGTTTAAAACAAAATGCAATCGTTTCATTTAACCCTTACATTTGTTTTTAAAATAACCTTTTCATACCATTGCTTTATTCTTAACATGTTCCTCCTCGCATCATGAAACAAGAACTTAAAGAAAATGCTGATTTACCTTACACCTAAATTAAATAGGTTGCATAAATAAATTAAATTAAAGATTTTCCTAACATTACTGCTTGATAAAAATTGATATTCTATTTAAAAATGTGTGCGTCTATACAGATATATAAATCGTAACAAAGGAACATATTTTTTTTTAATTTCCTGAAGTTTAGCACAAT
>JAGVSQ010001172.1:0-31006 GCA_022683975.1 Rhyacophila evoluta | reverse complement strand
ATTTAAAATCAATTTCCATCAAGCACCATCAGTCGAAAATATTAATTATTTGCTTTCATCTCGGTTAAAAAAAACACATTTAAGTGATAGACATCTATAGATGCCCATCGTAGTACAGACTATCCATTTGGGTATCATATGGTGCTAGCCGTATTGAAAAGGTTAGTGAGAAAATTAATTGCATGGTTGAATATTGTCAACGTTTGTCACATAGATTTGCTCAGTTATTTCCTCTTTTTTCTCCCATATACTTTTCTTCTCCTTGGAACAACACTATTATTAAAATCTGCTATTTAAAAAAAATATATATATTTTCAATTAGCAGATAAAAATATGTTTTCATTGTAATAGTGTTATATTATACAATAAACCTTTTTTTCTTGTAATATTCCAGAGCTAGAAAAGAAGCCATGAACAAAATGGTGAAAGCTAAAAACGAAGTTCTGGAAGAAGAAAATCAGAAGCTCAACAAGAAACTGGCACAAGCCATGCATGAGATTCAAAGACTGAGGGACGCACTAGCCTTACATACAGATTGCAGCGTCACCATGGCAAAAGGAAGTAATTAGCTGTTACTAAAGTACCAGCAGACCTTGAAAGGCTTGGGGACACCACATGTAGAATTGAATAAATGACAAATACTGTTATATTAATTAAGTGTTATTATTATAAAAAAAAACACTTTTCACTTTATTATTAAGCAGACAGGTGGCATCTATATTATCAATCGTAGAAATCATAGAAATCATAGAAAAGCACAAATATTTATTTTTTGCTTCGAAAAACATTTATGTAATACACAAACACATTTTTATCACCATCTCAATAACTTTTACTAAATTGTAAAATGGTTAAACTTCTACCGCAGTTCTGGAATATTGGTCAAACATTGTAATTACCGACTTATTATCATGAGTTAGTTTTAATATTATCATTATTTTTAAAATAGATTAAAAACTTCATTATTCTAAATAATAAATATAAATGACTTATTGTCTCCCCGGCAGTGTGGTTGGTAGCGTGCATGCCTAACAATCCGGGGAACGCGGGTTTGATTCCCCATTTGTCAGATTTTGAAAAATCCGAAAATGCAGGATTGTATGCCTATTGAGTTGAGCATTTGTATGACAATATATAACAATTCTTGTAAAAAATAATCTGACTTCACACTACGGAGATCTATATACTCCACTTTCGGAGTGGATATCTTCACACTGTGTTGATCCATATGCTCCACTTTGGGAGCGAACATAGTATATTTAAATAGTTATTAATGACACTTGGTATCACATGAAAAATGCTGTCACTATAGCGGCATTCGAGTACAAAGGGTTAATGTAATTTCTGTATATGCACATTTTTCTGGTGCGCTGCGAAATTTTGGAAAATACTTTAATGTGCCGTGGAAGATAAAAGGTTATGAAGCACTGTTTTCGATTGATTGCAAATGTTCAAAAGTTCTCTTGAACATTTTACTGTAAAAAAAATAATTGAGACCTATTTATAAGGCCTAGAAATTTTTAAACAGTTATGAACAATAAAATATGTGAAAGCGTACTTATTTGAATCGATTTCAAGTATCAAATTCATTGTAAAGTATTTCAAGTATCAAAAAGATGACAGTATCAAATTCGACTCTACTTCATAGCCTTTTGGTTTGCGTATTATATTTGCTGATTTCACCATAATGTTAAGTATTACATAGAATAGCAAATAAACCGGTATGTTTTGTTTTTTAAATTTTGGGTGTTGTGGTTTTAGGAGTGCTATGATATCCATGACAGTTCTGATCCAAAGCAATTTTGTATTTTTTGTGATATAAAGCAATTTTAACAATGTAATATCTTTTCATTTGTATTACAATACATGAGTCGCTAAGTTGCAAAAAGCACTCTGAATTCATGATCAATGTGAAAGGTAATACTTAGTGTTAGTTGCGTTAGCTAAATTTAATTTTGAATGCTAAATTTTACCTTAACTGTTAGTCATAATCCAGAGTACTTTTTGCTACTCGGCGACTCATTTATCATCTGAAAAAGATTTTTTTAAGCTTATTAAAAATAATATACTTTTATAAATTAATTTACTTGTTTAGAATATATATTATATTTGTATAAAAAAAGAAAACATGACATTATTTAAACATGATTAATAGAAATACAGCACAAGTTTCCATGAAAAAATAAATTTAAATTTCATCATATACATTACTCTTCTTACAAAAGTTCAAATTGAATTCATTAATAGTTCCAAAAATTGGTCAATCATAATTAGTCAGCTTCCGTAGCCGTATTCATATAGTTATTTTATAACCCATTCTTTATCATTACTTAAATAAGATTGTCATTAGACATTATATTTATTAATGACATAATTATTGACCGACAATTATTGTTGAAAATTATTCATAATCCTACATTACTATGGTACTTTTATCAATTTAAATATCACATTTGTGGTTTCTTCTCAACAGCGTCAACTTACATTTTGTTGTTATTTATTATTTTAAATGTATTTTAAGAAGATGAAGATGAAAAAAAAATAATGCAATATAGAATATTGTGGCTCAATTTTTATTCATTAATATGGTTAGTAATAATAATTTGACTAGCCGTTGAGTTGTGTAGTAATTTTATGCTTGTAAATATTTAGAAAGTTATATTTAATGTTTCTATTGTAAATATTTTTTATTATATAAAGCATAAATCTGTGATATTTATAATTTTATACCTATACAAATAAATTTTATCAAAGAAAAATGTTTGTGCCTTTTTTAAGTTATTATTATTAAGTTAAAATTTTGCATTATTATTGTTAGCTACTATTTTTTTATATTTGACAACTCTTGTTAAAATAATTGATATTGTAGTTTGATAAAACGAATCAGTAAATAATTCAAATTATGATGAATTTAAATGTAGTCTTGTGAAATGATCTAGTATGAATACAAAATTGAAATTAATCCTCCTGAGACAACAGTATTCTACTATTTCTTAAAAATAAAACTAACGTTTTTCTTAGAAAACGCAATACGTGATAAATTGAATTTTCCCACCCATGAATAATGTTTAATAACAGAACTTCTAAACGTAAATCGATAAATTTGCGAACATTTAAAAGTATTATGTTGCATACCTGAACATACATTTTCTGACAGTAGAGTGTTGCCAAAATATGTCATTTTCAATCGATTTTAATGACAACTGATTTGAATGTACAAGATATTATAACAATTTATACATAATGTATCATTATGATAAGAAAAGCAATTGAAAATATTCTCTTCCAAAAATAAGTGATTAAAAATCATACATATGTTACAAACTAGTAGCAAAGTTAATAAACAGAAAAAGATTTACATTATATTTTTCAGAGTAGACTATTTTACAAATTAGCTCAAATAGCATGTTTTTCTTAGAAATTTATGTTTGTAGTGGGTAATTTTTTTTAAATAGACTTTTTAGATAATAGTTAGTTATTCCTGTGATCCATTTTCAGCTCGAGCTGGACTTATTTGCCAAATTACTGGCAATACTCATACGTCTACATTTCTGTTGTTCTCTTTTCGTAATATACATTTTTTTCAAGATTCGCTTACAAGTGCAATTTTTATCAAGTTCTTGTTCATCCTAATGCAGACATGTCGTACTCGGGCAGGAATAAATTCGAGGTTAGTCTAAAATATAAACCTTTTGCAATTTACAGCTGGAAATAAAACATAGAGTGTGTGTATATTTGTTTTTCATTTTGACTTGAAACAGCTGATTCCACTTCTGCCAATGCCGGCGGTCTTCAGCCTTTGTTATGCTTTTCAAAATTAACTTTATTATTTTTGCCCTTTTACTAAACATTCGTAGACTACAAAGGAACAGGCATAGCTTAAAGGGCGTTTTTATGTTTATATCTGTTGTTGATTTGAATTTCATTTTTTAACGCGAAAAGTGCATTTTTTCGATAACGTCTGATACGCAATATCTTTGGCACGAAGTGTTTGTTGCTCTTGTCATAACACAGTTTTTTGTCGTTTGCGTATTAAATAGATAACATCTCGTGGCTTTATTTGGTAAATAAACATGCTGATTATGACAATTAACTGTTTATGACATTGAAAAGTCCCTTAGGTGTCGTTCGCGTGTCGTAATTTAGATTTTTCTGCGATTCCTTTGTGTAGTTATGATTTATATGTACACTGGAAAGGCTGGAATGTTGATCTTACACTAGTTGCTCCAATTAGTGCCTGTCATATTATAAAAAAAAAACAAATTTGTACATATTTAGAATAGTTCCTGCAATCGTTTTAGGTGGCACGTATAAAGAAGTATATTGCAAGTATTTATAAAAAATCTCCGTTAGATACTCATGCCATGTACGGGTAGCTGGTAGTATTTACATATTAAAAATATACATAATTTTTGATTTAATGTTTTTTCGGGACATCAACTTTGAGACGTAGCCTTTTATCTTGTTTACACGATAGTTTTTGTGAGGATTGATTGTAACCACTGGCCGAATTATCCGTGGGAGACACTCTTCTGGATAAAATACATTTTAATATTATTATTATCAAAGTTACAAATTTTAATTGTAAATATCCATGTCATTTCTAATAAAATCTATGAAATAGTAGGCAAATATTATTGTCTCTGAGCAGGGATTTTAAAAACTATTCAATAATGGAATATATTTTATCAATTCTCTCTGCTATTTATGTTCATGTAACATCGCAGTATTTTGTTCTTTTTTTGAAATTTTGTCCATAAATATTCAAGCGATTCGATTAAAAAACTTTCAATTGATTCAAAAAATATATTTAATGGCGTTTTTGTTGGTAAGTTAGTGTCACGAGACGAATGTATTTCAGACCGCTGTGAATATGTTAAGCTCATATATTATGCTGCTCTAGTTTATAATAATAATACGATAACGTGTTTCGTTACATTACTGAATATTTTCAGAGTGATTAACATATACTTATCATCGTTTAGTTATGTAACACACATCTATGGTTGTCCGCCTGTAATAATGCTTGATTTCACGTATTTATAAGGTTTAAATTTTCTTCAGTAGACGTTTGTTATGCATAATGTACCGTTATGTATGGACATAATCGTATTCAAAATTAATTATAATAATTTCGCTAGTGGAACATAAGTAAAGTATTTACAGTATATATCCATATATTGTAAATGATGGATGATACACTAACTTGTGGATTTACATGAGTGGTCTAACTCCTACATAAAATTCGCTTCAGCAGTGTCTGTGATAAATCAGGAATTGGAGCACATATGAAACACACTTATTTTTTTGTCGCGTAGGCTTTGAAACCTTATTTTCACGAGGACCATTCGTATTGGGAACGGTAGGGGTCATTGGGCGTCGGTTGGACAGTAAAACGGATGAGGATTGTCCGGGTGAGTGCTTGAAACATCGGATCAGCGTAAAAGAAACTGCCTTTGTTTTGAGTGCATCTGATGTCGTAAGACATTTGATTAAAGTCGTTTGTTTGACGGGTGACTTCGCGAAAATTGTCATCTTTTTGGTGGATAGATTATTTGATATAATATGTATGCATAGTAAATAATATACGTAAAAATATTGTGCCCCCGATTACTAGAAATATTTTTCACCTGTAATTTCTTATAGCGCCTCCTTTATATTACAAATGTTTTCAAAAGTAATCCTCGCGTAGCCACATGTAAAACTAAATAAAAGCTTTTCAAAAAGATACATAATTAGGCTTAGTATGTCTACTTGGAGCCAGTATTGTAAACTAATAAAACCGTTAAGTTTATTTTTTATTTAATGTTTAACAACGAGGATAGTAGACTTTATATAAGTCTTAATGTAAATTCAACGAAATTTTATAATTCCTTTTATTTGCGTTTATACATTATTAAAAATAGACTTAGCTCCCCGATTAGTAGTATGATTCATGACGGTTCCAGAATTTTCTTAATTATAGTAATAATATATTGAGTACACCTATCCTCCCTATGATACAATATTTGTAGGAACCTACAAATACCGTGTTGTGTGAAACCGTGTTATATGACACTAAGCCAGTACAAATATGGTTACATTCTAAGCCCTGTTAGTATAGTAAGCATGTGATAAGCAATTTTCCAACTATCTTTTGAAATGTCGGTTTTTTTCATCTAAAAGATCTAGAAGAATTTCCTATTTTTGTCGTGTTATGAGTGAAACTGTATTGTAGGAGGTTCGAGTATAAATTAGTCTTAAAATAATAATTACATTCATGTTAATTCCATGCTAATTATAAGTACTTACTCGGTGGAATTCTACGAGTAGTTAAATTAGATTCTGCAAATCTAAATCGTCAAAAATCAAACAAAATGTTTATTTGAGCTAGTCAAGGTCAGAAAATCGAGCGTCGATCACTGACTGCCATTGTTATTTGAGAGTCGTAGTATTGCGGTAGAAATGCAATAAACAGTAGCAACAAATAAAATAACATTAATAGTAATAAAAATATAAACAACAAGAACAAACTACTTTTTACACGCTATTCATATGGATTTAAAATTGCTTAAGTTATTTGTTAAGTAAATGTTTTGTTTTTTTATCGTCCGCATCGTAACCATGGAAACTAATAGTCGCAGATAGTAAGTTTTTTATATAGATTTTTTACAATATTTTTTTTTTATAGTCTGAAATATTTACTCCAACATAACTAACTGTTCATTTGTCTATATTGTAGCGCTAAACTGAAATAAAAACTTGTATAACCAGATTTAATACATCACTGTATAATGTATTGAATTTGTCAAATGAATTAATATAAATTTTATCATCTTCGGCCATGAAAATCAAAAAATCACATTCCTATGGTAACCTAGTTATTTTTTTTTATATGACACGCGCCAAACGGTTTCAAAAATAGCAATACATACATCGAGAATGTTTTGAACTTTCAAACTGATGTCATTTTTCAAATTTGAATTGTTTCGCCGTTTTAATTACTTAAGATTTTTTTCTAATGCATATACGCATTGTCATGGAAACATTGCAATATAAAAACAACGATTAATACCTTGATTATTTAACCTTGAATTTTCAGGCGTTGGTTTGATCTCATAGACTTTGTATGCATACAACTATCAACTGTATTTATAATATAATGGGGGATTAATTGACGCTGTATACCTACCTACCTGTATATAATTGGTTACGAGCTTTCTTATTGTGTGTTATATGCGTTGTCATGAATTTCAATATGTATAAGCGTGGATCATGCGTGGCCTATTTAATGACAAGTCCTGTCAAATAGTTTCGCTTATGGCTTCTGTTACAACGTCATACATATCCCTAATTCGGTGTTCTTTGTTCATTATTTTTTTGTGAATATGACAATTCTTTTCTATATGTTCAATAATCGATGTCTACGCATTGATTAAGTTGAAATCGGAAGGTGTGTTGACATTTGGTATGCCACGTTCGAACCTGCGGTATAGATGCTGATTCCCTATTCATCGAACCACGACGGAATAATGCATCTCGCTTTTCGTTTTAAAGGTCTTCGTTGATTTTATTACATAAAAAAATTGCCAGTGATTTTGGCACGGTTGGCAGTTGAAAAATTATTTCTAACGCCACTTTCATAACAAAATGTTCATCTGCGACAATTTTCTCAATGGTATTTTAGCCGCATGCCAAAAAATTTAAGCGAAATATTTATATCTTCTCACCTTAATATGTTACGTTGCTTGTGTTTTAGTTTTGTTTAAGTCTCTCAATGACATGAGTACCCATTTGTAACGATTTTGAAGACGCGATTTTTTTAATAGTTCTAAAATAAAACGTCTTCAAAAGAGTGTCGGTTCTTTGCAAATAATTTCTCAAATACAGCATCAATAGGTAAGTTCTATAGTATCCTTCTAAAACTTTTTTGAATCTATTTGTAATGAAGTTGTTTCAAATTACTTCATTTAAAAAAATATATTTTTCTCCAAATGATTTTTGTTTATGGCAATATTGTAGTCTCAAAGAAACGGTGAGATATCTTTAAATAAACTTTTGAGCACAATCAAATGGAATAATGTGGTTGATGGAAGATATGTCATTAAATATGTACACCAGTCCACTAGATTGTGTTAGAACTCATACAAACCCAAAAATCTGAATAAGTTTTTTCAAGATATTCCGCTCTTGTTTTGGTACGACGATAATATGTACTGTTTTACTGATTTCGAAATGTAAAAAAACAGTGTAATTTTTTAACCTTGACTTAACGGAGTGTTAACATTTACAAATTATAATAAATGCGCTTGGTGTAATACGTTGCAGTAGGCCGATTCTAAATGCTAGACGGTGAAATATCGTCGTGCAAGAAATTCTAACGATGAGCGTTTTACGTATAGCTTTTCAAAACTTTAACACATGAATCACATGATGATTTATTATAAGTTATAAATGGTAGCATCTTGACAAGTGGCTTTAAGTTTTATGTTGTCAAAAAGAAAAAAAAACTAAGAGGGAAAGGATTTATAAATTTAAAATGATCAGGGAATGTTAATGGGGTAGAATTATAAGTTAATTTTTGATGTCATCTATTCTGTCGCAAACCTTCATTTTCCATGGATGTTATTTCTAGTGCAATGCAAAATGAATATATATTTGATTTCCCCATTCATCGCCTGCCACGCTTTCTAACCAATTATGTGGGCGCATACTGTGGCGTAAAGACGTGATACAGTTTTGAAAGTTCCATAAGTGTCATAAGTTATCAGCGTGTATGCTTCATATCGACCTTATTTAAGATAGTTAGAAAATTAGAGCCCAGAAAAAAAGGCTAGACTACTGTGCTCACCTCGCATCCGGGGAATGCGAGCTTGATTCCCACATCTGTCGAATTTAAAAAAATCGAAAAATACATGGCTAGATGCTCATTGGGTTGAGCAATCTTCTGACATGTCTTCACATTGCGGAGATTCATATACTCCATCTTCGGAGAGGGCATCTTAACACTGTGTAGATCCATAAGCTGCACGCTACTCGCAGTGCACACGGTAAACAAAATATTCTCCGTAGAAAGCCTTAATGGCTGAACCAACTTGAAAAGCTCTTCCCTCGTAACTGGTATATGGGGAAACTCCCAGAGGACGTGATTAGCATTCAGCAAGCCCTCATTTTTCCAGGGCGCCGTTCTTTTGGTTGGTAGTGTATTAATGTATAATTTATAATTTATAATAAATGCGCTCGATTTCGCGTCGATTCGATGCGTTGTTGTGTGGCGTGACCGCATTTGAACCCGTCGATTCTCCAGCTCCGCCAGCCGCCGGAGTGACGGAGCGGCCGACCGGCGGGTGAACGAACGGCCCGGCCGACCGCGCCGCGCCGATAAAAACCGTTTGAGCATCTCTAGCGTCTGCAATAATTTGCCTCTCATAACGCCCCCCGCCCCGTCGGTCAAACAATAAAACCCCCTCTAGTTTTTTCAGGTTTTTATTTTATTCTGTCATTATTTATTTGTTTCGCGCATATAATAAGAATCGAATAGATTCCCACATCTGCTGGATTTTTATATATCTGAAAATTCAGGACAAGATGCCCATTGGGTTGAGCGATTGTCTGACAACCAATTGTCGTGAAAAACAATCATGTCTTTACATTTCGGCGATCCGTATACTCCACTTTCGAAGCGGAAAACAATATTATACACATATTCTGGTGTAATAATTAAAAAAAAAATATCCTGAACCAAGTTAGAAAAAATTTCCATTTCGAATTGAGAGTACCTAGATGGCGCATTGGAATGTAGTGTATTGTTTATCAGACCTGCCCAACCTAAATTGCTTCACGGAATCTCTTGCTGTCTTAAATTTTTACTTAGTTCCAAGATTTAGGTTTTTCTGTGTTTTTTTTAGCTTTCGGGTGTATATATGATTTCTCGCGTTTGAAATAATGTTTGATATCCCTGGCCAATTCTAACATGCATTTAAGTTAAAGAGAGTATTTTTGATTATTAAAAGATCCTATCATACAATTTACAATAAACATATTTTCAAAATTTGACACGGATAATCGAGAGTACATTGTATATTGGAATATAAAAAAATATTTGCTCATCAACCCAACCATGTCAATATGAAATTTTACTTGGTCCACATTCAAATTATCATTACATATTAGATCGTTTCGTTCGCTTTTGAATTCGAGTGGCATAGTATGTCGAGTGTTATTTTGTTTACCCATGTGCCTTGATATATTCCTGGAAATCCAGATGACACAGACTTTTGAATTATTATTTCATCATGTTTACATTATTTTATATACACATTGAGCACTCAATTTTATAACGCTCCGTCCGGAGTAACTGTTATTTGTAGTATGAAAATTAATTTTTTATATTGTACGCGTTACTTTCATAAGTTGATTTTTGGATCTACGGGCATAGCGAGGCACAAATTTTCATCACTGCATCGTTTTGGCATTCCGACATTATAGCAACATTACCATTGCAATGTTGAGCATATGGACCTCAACAATGTGGAGGTATTCTTCAAGATTATTTGAGTGGCTAGTTCCAAAATGATCTTATTCCACTATACCGAAATTGAAAAGAGAATATTTTGAACAAGTACTTTTTGTGTGAAAGAACCGTACAGCACTTTTTTCAATGTTCATTTTTGTTTTCAATATTTTTGGAAAATGATTTTGTCTACTGTTTGCATGCTATATGGTTCTTCTATACAACAAAATACTTGCTTAGAAGTACTCACCCCTCATTTGTAACCATTTGTTCGAATCATTCAATCGAATCAACGAAAGGTTTTACATTTAAGTTTTTATAATCGCACGTTTTCTACTTAATCACAATGGGGTATTTTTTTGTTGTTGCATAGAATTATTCTATGTCGGTAAATCTACTGGGAAGTGTTACATTATCAAAATCAATTGATGTTATGTTTATATGGGTGTAAGAAAAATTTGGGTATTTATGATTGAATGTGTTGCCATAATTGAAATATAATATTGTATTATGACACATAGATAATAATAGAAAATAATTACTGTTATGGTTTTATATCCCCCCGAGAACTAATATCGCGTGTATGTATGAAGGATTTAACAACATCACGTATACAGTAGCGATGAGGTGTTATTATTCGCCAATGCTGAATGTTTTATTGCTTACTGTATTTCGGCGAAAAAAAACCCCGCAGGTTTATACCGAATCTATTCGCTTCGGGTTCAACGAATTCATTATTTGCTTCACCACCATTATATTCAACTAACTGATCACTGCTAGACTTAGGCTTCTATTTAATCGTATCTTTAAAATCGCCATAAACGAATAATAAAATCTTTTATGTAACTTAATTCTTGGGCATCTTTTTAGTCAGATCAGTTGAAATATAGCTTTATTGTGGAGAGTTTAAAAAAATCGTGATTTATCTGAAGATGTTGATTTATTCGTTGATGTATGTGATCAATTTTATTTTGGGGCATATTTATTCATTTGTTTTCTCTTTAAATATCGCCACATGTGTGTATGCCGTCGTGTAATAAACGTGAAGTGCCGATAGCGTTTCAGCAAAAATTCATAATACTTCGGGTGTCGCACATCAACCGATTAGGTTGCGTGTGAAACGAACGTTCTCGATGCTCCTAATAATATTATATTTATTGATGTAAAGATATATCTTAAAAGTAATAGTATACCATATTGCATAATATTATCTTAAATGATGAAGCCAACTTTAGTTGCTGACAAATTGGGACGTTCTTCTTCTGTCTTATCAAATTAGCACACGTATTTTTCACATGAGCAATCGTTCAAATTCGTAAGATTAAGTAATTCGAGTGTTGTGACAAGCATGAAATTAAAATTAAAATTTTAATAATATTAGAATGTCGTTAAATATCTAGTTATCTGTCCACATAATTTGAATGTTTGTTGCGGAATGTTTAAAGAGAAAAAAATCCTATTTACAACGACGATATGAATTAGTATTTTTTTTATGATGGTCTAATAATTGTCAATGGTCGTTAACCGAATATGTACATTGTCGATGTTTAGTAGGAGTTAATAAAATATTTTATAGGTATGTTCGCGTTTTAGTACTCACCGAAAATATAAAGAGGTTTTTCAGTGCTTCAGTTTTAAGAGTATGTACTCCCGGACCAATTTTAATTTTTAAACATTGTCGTAGTTTTCGTTGTTTGCGTAAATGCCCACTTCTACGAATGAGACTCGTTAAAGTATATGAATGTCTGCATACGTATACGTCTATGACACCGTAAGACGTAAGTGACTGACCTATAATAAATTGAACCTAGATAGACGCAGACCTCCGCTTGAGAAACACTGGCGCATACGAATTCATCCCTTCCAGTCTAGACTACAGCCAGACAGTTCCATAAACATTTTGTTTTGTTCAAAATTTCGCTCTTTCATTACTTATGATAATACTAAATATTACTATGCATAAAATGAAACCTCATCACAGAAGTTAACTGTTTCGTCTTTCGGCGTCATCAAGCGTACAGTATCGCAAATAATTTGCACCACACATTTACCTGGCTTTTATTTTTTTGTATTCGATTTCATGCAAAAAATTAACAATCATAAAATAAAATTTGTCCATTTGTACTACTACACAATATTGATATAAGTATAGCTACAGTTTTCAAAAACTATTTCAGTCTCATTTTCTTTAAAATGATTACACCAAATTAAAGTTGAAACTTTGCTAATGCTAAATTTTAACCCTTTGCTTGCCATGGTTTCAAATCTGAGAAATGCCAACACTTATAATTATTTTTGATAAAAAAAATGTTGTCTTCTCTCTTATCCTATATGTTTTCTTCATTGTATGTAACATTTAAATAGAAAAGCTACATGCCAAGACTTACATTTTTTTTTGGCATTATTTTCTCGCTGCTATTATAAACAACATATGGTTATTTTAGTAATTAACCACTTGACAGTTTTGCTCGAGTGTGACTCGGGCACGGAGTTTGATACTGATGAATCCAAGTCTCGTTTAGGCAAATCTTGTTTCGACTTGGAAATGTTTCCTGCGAGTTATTTTCAGTATAAATTCTATTTAAACGTATGTTTAATATTATTTGGTAACTATTTTCCAATTAACTATTTAAAAAAAATCTGACAAGTTTTGGGCACGCTTTTCACCAAAATCCAACTGTTACGTGGTTAAAGGATTAATATTATATGAAGGTTATTAAATAAGGATCACATTAGAAATATGCAATAGTTTTGTTTTAAAATAAATGAAGTATGCAAATGATTGCAAGTATGTGTCAGGTTCCACTAATGGTAGTGGTATTATTTTATTGCTAGATGCGAACGTTTTAAATTTATGTTAATTGAAAACATATATTATCCATAATGCTAAGGTTATGCACAAAGTTTTAAAAGAGTGTATTTGTTATGTTTGCAGCTGTCCCGGTTCATGGGTGACGATGACTGCCAGATCAACAAGAAGCTCCCGAAAGAGCTGATACTCCGAATACTCTCATACTTGGACGTTGTTTCCCTTTGTAGATGCGCTCAGGTAAATTGAAACATGTATTACACATGTCTATATGTGACAGTTTTAGGCTGCTTAGTAGCGATGTGCACTAGGATACAGTCTGACTGAATAACGAATAACTGATCAGCCATAAAAAGAAAAAGGTTTTTATAATGATTTATACACTATAAATTATTATACGGTAGGATAGGGATGCCATTAAAAATTAGCGTTAAAAATAATTAAGATTTTTATTTTAAAGCAATTCTATGGTATACTATAATTTTTCCAATTTATTAAAGGTGAAAGAAAAATTGTCTGCCATTAGATGGATGTGTTTGTTTATTTTTATAAAATAATTTAAATCTTGTTTAAATAATTGATTCTGTAGAATGTCAAAAATCAACATTTGTCGAGTGATTTTCGGTCCTTTCTTGCGAGAATCGATTCTTTGATAAATTTAATTTTATATAACTTAGAGATTTTTATTCATAATTTACAAATTTACATTCTGTCTACTGAATAGAGTACTGGGACAAAGACAGCAAACATAAACTGGACTTAAACAAACAAATGACATTTCGGTTCTTATAATATAATATTTGCAATATAAATATAAATATTGCACACAGACAGGAAAATACATGTACTATGTCAACATTTGGTTAAAGGTTATTTAAATGTTGCGAATGCCAATATTTGGTATTTCAATGAAGTTTATGAAATTGTTAGTTTTAAAATTACCTCATTCCTTGTGGTTTATGTAAAGAGCGTATGAGTGTTTAAATAAATGTTATCAAAACAGTATAGAAATGAACACATATCTAAATGCGGTATGATAGTAATAATAAAAATATTTTTTCAGGTGTCCAAGTTATGGAATGTGCTGGCCCTCGATGGATCCAATTGGCAGAGAATCGATTTGTTTGATTTTCAAACCGATGTTGAGGTATTTAATTGTGGTGCATTGTTTGGCAATGTTAGGATTTTCACAATAATTATATTACAGATTTTTGAGAAGTCACTTTAACAGTTACGCTAATATAATGTTAATATTTTGCTGTTGTTAAAATTTTTTAAATCCTGGAATGATACTATTTTTTTTTATTCATTTTTAAAATTCAAAGATATTACCTATATTATTCATTGTGTATAGTATTTCAAGTAAAAGGGTTGAGTGTTTCTCGCTGTTATCATACACAATGATATATCATTGTTAAGCATTGAAAGCACTAAATATAAATTCCTAATTAATGTTATTTGAATTGTGATGAAAATGGTTGAAGAATTGAATGAAATGTTTGTTGAATAACTTGATGATCGATTTGCTAAGTAGAGGTTGATAAAAATGACTTCAATGAAAGTGGATCAATTTTAACTGAGCTTTCTTTTTCTGACATTTCAGGGTCCAGTGATAGAAAACATTTCGCGTCGATGTGTTGGCTTCCTACGCCAGCTATCATTGAGGGGATGCGAAAGTATTGCCGATGGATCTATGAAAACACTTGCTCAAGTAAGGAGAGAATTAACTGCAATTATTTATGGAATAAAGTATAAATTTATTAATTTATTTATTGCAATCTATTATTTCAGTCATGTCCAAACGTAGAAGTCTTGAATCTGAACAAATGCAAGAAACTGAGTGACCTTACATGTCAGTATATTTCTAGGAACTGCCCGAAATTGCTAAGGTATAATAGTTAATATGAAATTTATTGTCTCATTCCATGCATGCCATGTTTCTGACTAGATGTGACTAAGTTGTAATGAAATTTCAAAACTAATTCTAAAACAAGCAAATGCTGTTAAGTACAGGCATGACGGTGTTGACTAATGCATGTTTGTAATACCATTATCAGGTGTGATTATGATGCACGATAAGCTAATGATATTTCAAATACCTCACTATGGAGCGATATTTTTTTCTATTGTTATAAAGTCTAATATATATATTTATTGATGCCAAGTCCAGCACATAGTTCAAGCGAGCAGTACTTACTACTATGTGATATTTAATTTCTTATTAGAGTATTGTCACAGTGGCAGAGTGTTTTTGAGATTCTACAATGACGTCGGAACGGTCATTTAGAGTCTTTTTTTTAACTTCCTGTTGTATTTTTAAAACCATATCATTATCAGTATTTATTGAAAATTCAGTACTGGTTAGAGGTCCGTATGCTTTATATTTTTGGTTCAGAAAAGTCGAAAAAAAAAAATTATGAAATCACTTTATTCAGCTTTAATTTTTCTATTGCACACAGAATGCGTAAAATTCATCCGCACACACCAGCCAACACCATGCAGTAACATACACATTCACCAACGTTTTTTGTTGCTCCTGAATAAATGACACGAGTGGAGATGGCTGGTTTGCAGATTAAGCCATCGATATGTTAACTAATTTTATCGATAACTATTTTCAATTTTTGATCAAAATTATAAGAGTTAATTGAAATAGCTATCAACATAACTAATTAACCCGTAGAACTATAATTTAATATAATTATTGAACTGCTAGAAAATTGTAACATTAAGTTTTGCATTTTGAATTTCTTTGTCAAGAGTTGTTTTTTTTTATTTATTCACAAATTATGTTAAAAAATTATACTAAATGTGTTTTCCTATTTATTTTTCAGTATAAATTTGGATTCTTGTCCCAATATCACCGACATTTCACTGAAAGCCTTATCTGACGGATGTCCTGTAAGTACCAATAATTTGCTCAGTTATAGTTAAATATCTCCTGATAACAATTGTGCCCAATCAATATTACCGGTTGCTATTTTGTGAATTTACTTAGATAACATTATCGGTATACTTTAGAAGTTCATTAGCTTCATATTTGGGAAGGAAATTTTTTTTTTTCTCATAGCAATCAAATCGAGATTCAAATAGGTTTCTCACAACAAATTATATTTTCATAATAGTTTTACTTGGAAGTACGAGGTACATAAAACTAGTGAATTTATCTATTTAACGTTATGAATCTTACTTTTTTCTCGATATTATATATGCACACGTATGTAACTGATACTTCATAGTTTGCAATTATTAGTTATTTTAATTTATAGCGAAATGTAAAACGAATCCCTGTTGTAGATGATTTTTGCTCCTGAGAGTGAAAAGATCTAATGTTAAATAAGATATTTAAGAAATTATTTGAATTTGGCTATTTTACCCTTTGACTGCTAAACGGTGTATATCGTTGTTTTGCGATAACGGCGAGGAACACTAAGATATAGTATAGCTCTGTATTACGGTGATGAAATAAACTTAAGTTTGTATTGTAATATTTATTGGGAATGCAAAGCTTATGCTCTACCATTTTGGCTTCTAGCTTCTTACGAGTGTAAACGTGTCATGGTGCCAGTCCATCACAGAAAATGGCGTGGAAGCACTCGCCAGAGGATGCCCAAAATTAAAAAGCTTTATAAGCAAAGGTAAAAATAAATTATTGTAATCAAAGCTTACATTGCCTATATTATAACGCAGTTAAGTTTTTTTCACGTGAAGTTTTTTCTTTTTGTGCTTCAGGTTGCAAGCAGGTGAATGATAAAGCAGTCACCTGCTTGGCTACGTATTGTCCTGATTTGGAAGTTCTCAATGTACAAGGGTGTGATGTGAGTATTTTAAATCTCTACAAAATCATAAATATTACTATTTTTGCTAAAGATAGCCTACATGTGAAATTGAAATAATAAAAGAAATTTCATAATCATTCAGAATGAAATCTAAAACTAAATAATAAATAAAAAATGTACCTAAAGCTTTACTGATGTCATATGCATATAAACTAATAAGTGTTTGTTGTTCTTAGTCGCTGTCAGACGATGCCGTGTCAAGGCTCGGCAATCACTGTGGAGGTCTGCGTAGTTTGTGTGTATCAGGATGCTCTCGGCTCACAGACGCTTCCCTTTCGGTGCTGGCCACCAAGTGTCCTGGACTAGCGACGCTTGAGGCCGCACAGTGCTCACTGTTTACTGATGTTGGATTCCAGGCTTTATCAAAGGTAGTCTAATTAATTTAGTTATTGATAATATATATCTTCGTTAATATAGCTAAGCAGAGTAATATAGCTAAGATGATTGTTGCGATTATAGGATATACATTTGATTTTTGATTGAAATGTAAAAATAGTTCCTGCCTAATTGATTTACATGTTAATTCAAAACACGATTGAAAATATTGCATAATAAAATGTACGTGATGTAGTTATGCATGAATACTTTTTAATCACCAAGGTTATCTGGGTAATATGCTGGAAAATTGGATACATTCACTTAGCACTGTTCCTTAGTATGATTTTACTTTAGAGCAAAGTTAATTTTTAAATTGAATAACATAAGCTTTTTATTTATTTTTCTGACACACTGTATGTGGTGAAAAAGTGCCAATGTTTGTCATTTGGATGCGGATAAATCTGATAATAAAATTCATACGTAATTTCAATCCATGTACCTAATACAGATTGTAACATTCTAGAATTCTATAATAATACATACCTTGTCAGAATATGTTTAACTTATTGTGTTGTTATTTTCAGAATTGCCGACTTCTAGAAAGAATGGATTTGGAAGAATGCGTCCTCATTACTGACAATACTTTGATGTATTTGTCTGTGGGATGTCCGAGACTGGAGAAATTGGTATGTATTCACTGTTTTCACTCTTGTTATTTTTGTATATAATGTCTTTAATAAACTCTGGTGTTGAAAAATTATTATGTAAAACTTATAAAAATAGTTAATAGACATTTATCTTGATGAGATCTGATACTTATAATCGAGCTAATAGTTATTAATTAACTTTACAAGCTTAGCAGATATTTGCTGGGTAAGCACAGAAATATACTTGTGCTTCAGGAGTAACACCTGTCGAACTTAAAACATCTAACAGAAGTAAGAACTTGACATATTAAAAGAAGCTAAGAAACACTTTTATCAAGTGACAATTCGACTTTGGCTTATGATGTTATACGATTCCTGTGAATACCCGAATTTGATGTCTTTGTTCAATATGACACTAGAGCTAATGAGATCTGTATTTTTGTGATGGTCAAGAGTAAATTGTAAGATTTTTGAATATAATTTATCTCTTATTGTATGGACATCAAGTGAAGTGAGAGTGAATGAGTCGACCTAACCTGTTAACATATATATTTTCCACTTCCAGACGCTGTCTCATTGTGAATTGATTACTGACTTAGGTATCAGACATCTTGCCATATCACCATGTGCTGCTGAGCATTTAACAGTATTAGGTGAGAATTTTTACAAAAGATATTATTTAAATGATTATTAGTACTTAGTCACTTTTTATTTTATTTTAGGCTTAATCTTCTTATGAACCAAAACCAATTTTTCATCAGAAAAAATGTCATATGTTTATTGGTTCTTCTTCTATTTGTTACACTTGATTCCTAACTTTTCTGGATCCGATTTGTAAAGCTAAGTGGTAACCATTTACATTATTATAATAAGTTGTTCATTGCACTGGTGTTAAAACTTGTAAGGAAATGATTATGTGTTGTTCTGTATCAGGTTTGGATAACTGTCCATTGATAACTGACGCAGCGTTGGACCATTTAATATCCTGCCACAACCTTCAAGTGATCGAACTCTACGACTGTCAACTCGTAACTAGGAATGCCATACGAAGGCTTAGAGTGAGTTATTTTTTCATTTGTTCAATCCAAGAAATGGTTATCTTGTATAAAAGAATGAACCAGTAAGTTCATTAGTAAATAATAACCTAGTACGTAGCGTGTGAAATATCAATCAACCACAAATTCTAAACGAATCGTCTATAGAGAAGTAAACTGAATAGCTGCATCCAGCATGGTTTTGAGTTCGGAGAAGTGTTTATTTTTTCTGTGTGTATTGACATTCTACACTACCTTATATTGAAAGAGAATCATTGCTTAGTCTTGTGTCATGATTTCAGAATCATTTGCCGAACATTAAGGTGCACGCATATTTTGCACCTGTGACTCCACCTCCATCTGCCGGAGCCGGGCGACAGAGGTATTGCCGATGCTGCAACATCATTTGAGACGCGCCACCGCACAGGTTTGCATTGCATTATATTTCAGTTTCGATTATACTCAACCTCTGGGTGATATTAATACTTATTTTACAAACAACATATGTCACTTTTATCAATATGAATGTTTGTTTATCCACAATTGATGATGCATAATATTAGAAAAGAGTTAAATCCGAAATTATTAATTTTCTATTCTGTAAAGAAATAGATGGCAAAATCATATAGTTGCTTGATGCTATAGTAATACAATTTATTATGTTTCAGGTGTTGCTAGCCAATAAGGCTGGCAGCCAGCCTGTGCCTGTCCTTCTGCCGCCTCCCGTGTTGGCAGCACTTGAACTGCTGCTGCCAGCGGGAGTGCGCCACTTTCATCTGACTGTGGCCTCGCTCGGGCGTCACTGTCGCCGTTGCCCTCCTCTCCTCCTGTCTCATGATCGGGAACCGATGGACAATTATCGGTTCCCGCTGGACCATGATCGGTAGGCGCTGGATGCTTATGGGCAATCGATGGACGCTCATCGGCATTCGTTGGATGATCGTCGGCAACGTCTATCCTTGTCCCCTGCTTAATGGAGTTTATCATGTTTGCTCCATCACAGCGCTGGTGCCGTGTGAACTCTGAATAATGAAAAAGTATAATTGGAATAATCTGTACTGCGAGAATAATGAAAAAAAGTGAGAATTGTTTACATAATAGTGTTATTGTGGTCGGTCCTTGGAGTGTAGAACTATTCATGAGCATTTGATTAGCATCTTTATGAGTAAAATGATTGATTGACTTAGAATTTACTCACAGAAGCATTTACGTGGTAGATTGCATTTTAAAATAATTGCATAATTACATTGAATTATGAATTTAAAAATTTGAAATGGTTTGCCGATGACTATTCTTGATTATGAAATCCCAATCATTTGTGTCTGACACATATATGATATGAATTTATGTGAATGAAGGTATTCAGAAACTTTAATAGTTTTCTTATTTAAAATACTTGAGAATCTATATAAATTGGACAAAACACATATCCAATTAAGTGACTGTAGCATGTGAAAAGTTATGCAAAGTATAATAAATAATAACAAATAAGTTTGTAATATTATAAATTACACACTAAGTAAATATTAAATTTATTGAATAAATTCGTTCAATAACTATTATCTTTCTAAGCCGGTCAATATATGTGATTTTGGTGTTAATGGGGCATTTAATGGAGTTATCGGAAAACCTTTTCGTGTTTATATTATTATATTTCAGTGTAATTTAACTATTGTATTATGTTTTACTGAAGTGCATTTAATAAATGAAATATCTGAATCCATATTGTGATGACTAGCCAACGGTTTATGAGATTTGTGGCCGTAAATCACATCAAAAAATTTGTGTAAAAATTTAAAATCTACCGATCACTGTCCATGTTTTCTGCTCGCATTGTCATGTAATATGCATGTATAAATATATATTTATTATTTTGATTGATTCAAGGTTTCGACTGACAATCAATAATCGGAAGATATCGGAATCAATAATATTAATTATTTTCTAATGCAATAAAAATACTACCGATAACTGACGACACAGACAATTAACAAAATATGCAATACATTTAGTATAATATTCCCAAATAAATTGTCAACCAGGGTGAGGTAAATTAATCTTGAAAGAGTGTAAATGTAAAACATACTGTGCTTTTAAAAATCATTGCTATAATGTAGAATCGGTAAATAGTTTTGGATTGAAATGATGTATAAGTTACCGAGTGCCATGAAATCCTTACGATTAAATGTGTGTGGTACATAGTTTTTTATATTAAAATGAACTCGTGGACTACTTATGAAGAAATTAATATTAAATAATACAGTATATTTGCCCATTGTCTAAATAAATTGAGGCTCTTACTGTGACTAGTTTTTTTACTAGTGACATGTTTATTCTAAATGCTTAAATATTTACCTGTATTGATGGGGTATATTATTAAAGTAGGGACAATATTTTGAAAATGTATTAACATCTAGAGATCTATCTTTGGATGAGGGTATATCATATTTGTTTTCAATTCCGATTGCAGCTTCACTCAACAGTGTGTGCGTTTTTCGTTTATGGATTTAAGTCTCAGCTGGATAACAGATTTGTATTCATAGCCCTGAATCTAAATTTTTGATGGGAGTAGGGCTACAACAATTACATACTGTCTCAGAGTAATTGATGGTGATTTATCTTTTTGTGTATTCAAATATATTTCTATAAAATTTTCCGACACCATGTTGTATAGTAGAGTCCAGGTTATTCAACATTCAAATGATAGTTATTCAATAGTATTGATAATTAAAAATAAAATACATGCATTACGTCGATTTAACGGAATATTTCACTGCTAAAAATTAAAATAGTTGAAATTCTGTAAATAGAAAATTCAAAATCGAATGTGTATTTTTACAAAACATATTTTTTAATTTTAAAATGATGAAACAACATGATTTTAGCTGGAATAATCATCTATATGTTGTTCAACAGTACTCTATAACTTGCCTTTGGTAAATTGGATTAATGAACACTCAAAGTTTCCTGTCATCTCTTGATCTTCAAGGCTCTATTGTAGTGGAATATTTTTTTTTTAATGTTGAATCAAAAGGCATTTAAAAATCATACTGTGTACGAAATATTGTAAATAAGTAATGTTATTGTAATGTTTTAGCAGGTTTTAAACTATCGGTATGTAAAAAACGCTATTATAATAATTATAGTCCAGTTGGCTCTAGTGATAAAAATTTTTGATATCAGATAATATGACATAATTAAAAAAAAGTAAAATATTGTGAATTATCACGACAGTGAAGCTAAATAATAAATTATAATATTGTGTATACTGATCACAGGCATATAATAGCATAAAAATATTCCAAAACTCTGGCACCTAATTGTATGCAGCGTTATTTGATTATATTGTGTCTCTTGTGGAATAAAATTGCTCATTTCTTTTTTGAATAAGTAAATTGTAATTTTGTGGCACCTAGAATGTGCACTGCCATATTTAACTGTTTCAAAATGAATACCATTCAATTCTGTAATATATTGCCCTCAGTGTTATTTGAATTTCTATAAAATATACCAAGATCACACAGTAGTCTCTGAAACAAGTATTAAAATAAGTCCACTTGTCACGATTTTAATGGAGTTCTTACATGTCAATGTCAGTTTATTTAATAAAAACTTTATTGACAATTCTACAAGAATATTAAAGATATTTGATAAATGCCCAGTACATAGTCTTTGTTTGCCCATAATTGTAGACTTAGATATATGCAAGTACTTCAACACTTAATTCAT
Source organism: Rhyacophila evoluta (assembly GCA_022683975.1). Classification (NCBI taxonomy): domain Eukaryota; kingdom Metazoa; phylum Arthropoda; class Insecta; order Trichoptera; family Rhyacophilidae; genus Rhyacophila; species Rhyacophila evoluta. The sequence continues at coordinate 8,138 of JAGVSQ010001172.1, read as the reverse complement.
AGGAGGTTAATTTCACTGAGGAAAAAATAATTATACATTATAATTAAGCATTTTAATGATTTGCATGGAATGTGACAACATTATCATACTTTTTATAAGCATTTACTCTGTCAATATTAAGCATCGCCTTGAATTATGCGAGTTTATCAACGCATAGTTTAGAGTTGGTTTATTACTTATTCAGAATAGGATTGATTCTGGCAACACTTGCGATGTGGAACAGAAAAGTGCCGCAATATATTGACCACATTAACTGATTGTGGACTAGTTAATGTACCATTGACTATACTTATGTGCTGATTATGACTTGGAAATATGTAAGGTGGAGCACTGTTACATTACTCCTATGAAAGCATCTATGAAAGTGTTTTCTTACATTGATAAATACACAATAAATAACATGTGTAATGGTTTTGTATTTAAGATATGCTATACTATGCGAATTTGATGCTGTCCATTTCGATGTATTTGTTGATTTTGTAACAGCAGACACGACGGTTTTATCATTTTTATTATTCTGCTTAGTGTAGCTGAACCTTCTTTAACTTGGATACAAAACACAAACTCAACTTCACTTTTAACATATATAATTGATTATCTCTACATCGTATATAGGTATAGTCACCTCACTGCTACAATTTGCAGGGATTTTAGTGTTTCTATGCATGAAATGGAGATATGTGTGTCATCATTGTTGTTTGTATTTTTTTTCTTTGTTGGCTTATCGAAAATAAATGTTTCAGCATAGTCATTTAAAATAAAACAATCACGGGTCGTACTGCAATAAATTATAATACGTTTTACAGTTTTAAACACCTTCTTGGTCTTTCAAATATATATGCACATTTGTATTTTCGTATGGTAGTCAACAATTGAGTCAACAAAAGTGCGCTTTAGTGTGCGAAATTTAGATATGTAAACATTTCAGTAGCTTATTGATGTGATGATATTGTACAAATATGATTTTTCATTTAAAACTATTGTATCATTAATGCATAATATGATGAGAAAAATATGTTATAGCAAGTAAACAATAAGATAAATGTAAAAATCACATTTCTAATATGAAAAAATAATATTCTGTGCATTCACACTTGACATCTAGTGTCGTCTGTTATTGGGAATAAAAAAATAATTTTAGGCTGCTAATGTAAATTATTAAATGGCTCATAATTTGAAATGTTTTGATGAAAAACGGCATCATTGCTATTTTTCTACGAAGGAGCTCAATTACATTCATTATCCTTCAATATGAATTATCTTTTTCCTTTGATAGTGTGTTAATGAAAAAAGTAATATTCATACTTACCACCATTCATTTGTCATGTATATTATAATACATAAATTTATATAATACTTAATAAACTAGATTAGAAAAATGTCATACCAATAAATATTTTTAAGTTTTGACTGTGTCTTACCCCTTGTATGGGTATTTTTGGTGCTTGAATAGTATTTATACAAGAAAAACATGTATTTATTCCCGTAGTTTTAAAGTAGCGGTGTGCATTTAAAAAATATATATGATACTACTAGTGGCAGCAATTAATGTCATACGGCCATGGTTTCAATTTTTATTTATTTTCACCAATCGTCATTCTTCTTTGGCTGCTTTCTCCTAGTGGAGGTTGTTTGCCAGAGTAGAGAGTGAAAATATTCCCCAGTTTATTAATCCAAATACAAACGAAAATGTTCAAAATAATGTAATGATCACAAATAATGTTACTATCCAATTTTAATGTACAAGTTAACCACTTATAGATTACAGTTGTATTGACAGGAAATGAGTCATAAATAAAAATGTAGTAGCAGATCATGATGCAAATTTTCATGAATATTTTTTGACCATACTGTAATATCATCATTATAAAATAATGTTTTTCTGAACTCTCAGTTGGAATACATCAATACCAAAAGCAATATTGTCTCTATTGGTAATCTCAACTGGCGGTAGTCTCTGATAGAGAACTATGAATAAGAATAAATATTTGAAAGGTGTAAGTTTAATTGTATAAAACTATTATATAAGAATAACCAATGCCATTAAACGTGTTATATGCGTGCAATAAGTATTTTGTGGAAATTCATTACCACACTTATTGCATTTGGTTTTACTTGGAAAAAACCCGTTACAAATTTTTGTGTTAAATGGAGAAAATTAATATATTCTGATTCTCAAATATTTTCACTATAACATAAAACTAACGAGCTTAGTAACAGAAAGTGAGAATTGTTCAATCATTGCAAAAAAACTCATCTATGACAACAATTGCTGAATTCTGTTGAAGTATATTGATTTTTATTGTTTTGTCAAAAATAATAAATGAATTCAAAAATGCTGACTACAAGTTTGTGGTTAACATTTTTTCATATGGGAATTATTCACATGATCAAATAATTGTTTATCGTTTAAGTGTAAATTAATATCATTAAAAATGCAATGTTTTGTCATGTTTTAAAGTCATTTATTAAACGAATGGACGCTGGTATGGGACTAATATGATAATTATGATCAAAATGTGCACCATAAAAACGAATCTGTGGTGTAAAGTATCGGAATTCAAGACTTATAATTCCACAGAAAATTGCTGCACCCCATAAATCTATACTGTGGATTTGTTAGATTTTTTAATGAATGTGCAGCTTTATGTACAACATAAAGATGATGAATATCCATCTAATAAAAAATAATCTTGTAATATATATTTTTCATTATTCAGACAAGGAAGTTAAAAAGTTTGTAATATTAAAATCTGTCTTGTTTATATTGTATTGCAACTATACATGCGGTTGATGTCAACTATGTTGACTATGATAAATATTATGTAATATTTATTATATACAAAATAAAAAAAAAGGCATCTTTTGGTTTGACTTATCTGGCGATAGGTGATTTATCAACTGTTAAAGTTAACTTTGTTAAAGAGTTTAGACTGCTTTGACAGTATCAGATCAGGCGAGGATCATTGTTAAGGAGTATTTTCATCAGACAATAATTTAAATACTCCAAGCGGCTAGAACATTAAATGTAGATATGTATTTGTACAGTAATACTTAAGAATGAATTATCTATCAGTCGATTTTTTTCACAGAATTACATGTTTGACAGTTTTTGAGCATTAATTAATAATTTTATATTATTTAAGAGAAACCGCATTGGACTATATGAGTATGAAATGTCACGGTTTCCTGCTAACGATTAATCATGGGAGATTGCAATATTCTTTAGCCAAAATGGTGCTTTGGTTCTTGATGGTTCCCTAACCCTGAAATTCTGGGTAGTAAAATGTTCTTTAGTATTATTTCTACACTTTAATTTAAGTGAAGTGCTTTAGAAGCAATTTTGGAAGCTGACGTTTCCAATATCCTGTCTGTTGTCAGTTGGAGATATTTTTAGTACAGAACATAATTATAATATACAGTAGAACCTCGATATAACAAACTGATGCTGGTGACGAGCTGTCTGTTACATAAGTTTTTTGAATGCATTATTTTACTAAGAAAATAAACGCCACAATACAAGGCCAGTTTTGTTTGCACTTTTGAAGTCTGCCGTTCTTTTATTATCAACTAAAATTACAAAAATGATATAAAATTTTCCAAGAGCATAATTTCATCTGCTTTTTCACTTTCAGTCATAATAAATTCAGGGTCACCATCATCTACTAACCACTGTAAAAAAATTTCGTCGGGGACCTCTTCTCCAGCATTATTCTGTATTGTTCTACAGAAATTAGGAACTTCTAACCCTTCTAAATCTATGCCCGTGTCTTGGATATCAAACAAATTTTTTCCAACCATTTTCTGATGTTTACACTTTTACTTCTTTATTATATTTTTTTCCATTATATACAATGTCTGTTATGTCGAGATTTTACTCTAATTATGTACTATAAAACACCAGTGTTATGTTTATCTTGTTTTGCTCACTTATTGAGGAACATCTCAAAATACTGAATAGTATTAGAAAGTGTATTATTTATTTTTTATTATAATTTAAGACTGATTATTTTTTTACTATCAATTCTCATCAGTTTACAGAAAAACATCTTGTGAACTGCACACAAATTAGATTATTTATTTGCCAATCACCACGATTTAGGGCTCATATTCTGCACACATTATCCATTCATATAATTTCGAGTTTCTTTTATAAATACATATGTTTTTGCCATTGGAACACCATTGTAATGAAGTTTTGTAGTTGCAAAATATTATGAACATTGTATTTAGTATTAAAAATGTTTACTTAAGATAAATTTTGTACTACACATAGATGTCAAAATAAACATAAAATTTATACCAACTGAATTTTTTGATATCTAATCACTAACCTAGGTACCAACCTAGTGAGGTAAGACTTAAAGGTAAGAAAATTATTAAAAAGTAATTGTATCATTAATTTTTTCAAATTCTTATGTTGCTTAAAAAAATTGTTTCTAAAAAACATAAGTCTTGACACAGGTTCCCGAATTGAAAATGATTGAAACGTGTTCCATAGGAAGAATGTTATTTTATCAGGTGTCATTTGTTTGGAAGAATTTTGAAAAAATGGCAGAAGTTGGATTATAAAAAAATAATTATTTTTATGCAGAGATTGATAAAATTTGTTCAATATGACTAAAAATATTTGCATTGTTAGGCGACAATTTTTATACTATGAATGAACCATGAATCAAAATCATGTTAAATGTGGCATAAAAAATGTGGTATTGTCAATAAATTATTGATGTATTGTTAAATGTGCGTGTTTCGATACTGGAATTTATGGGTTCAAATATTCTCAGCAGATAAAGGATCATTATAAATGTCAAAGATGCAGTACTGTATGTTTATCGATTGTTCTAAGTGGTTGACTGACAACCAATTCTCAGGAATAAAATCTGTGATGAGTCTTTACCGTTGTAATGGTCCATATGTTCAATTTAAGGTTAAAAAAAGGTTACATAATATGAAAAGGAAATGAAACTTGTCTAGTTTATTGAATTTATCGTTTATTTATGAAAACACACCTTCCGGATTTGCAATACAAAAACCCTCATTTCTCCCTACAAAATCTGCTTTTTATACATTGATATTTTATTACAATAGAAAACATTAATGCCAATATTTCACATATAGAGAAATTTTCTTAACCTTTTAGCAAGCAATGTTACACAAGTTTAGTGTCATATAAATAAATTGGTATAGTATAATTATTATATGTTAGGTGCATCGTATTATGTTTTTTTGCGTTGCATACATTGATCAGTAAAAATGGCAGCTGATATTTAATTTTCAAAGTATATTGAGAACAATCTTGTTAAATAAAAAATGTACAATATAGGCCTGTAGCAATGATAAAGCTATCAATAAAAATTATAATCGGCTTAAGCCTGGCTACCCCAAGGGATTTAGCAATTAATGTAAAAATCCTAAATAGGCAGTCTAAAAAATGACAAAGGATAGTTGGTATTATTCTTTTTGCTAAGCTTTTTGGATTGATATGCAAAAATGCAGTGATTCTACATGAATGGTGAAAAGAGAAGACAAAAAGTTGCCTGCGATGGCTTTCTATGCAACACATGTAATAACCCTACAAACTTTCTTCAATGATAACCTTGAATCTGTCAGATCCTTGCCATTGTAACAAAAGTCAATATATTGGATTACTGCAACCAGAGTTAATACATTTGTCAATATAGTTTGCTTAGATTTTAGTTTAGTTATGGTACATATATTTTGAAAATTAATCTTTGGAACTTTTGTATTAATTGTAATTGAAATAATTACTTATCCGTTTGTGGTCAACAATGGTTTCAGTATGAAGTAAATTTTTACCTATGGATAATAGTAATAAATTTTACACAATACGGCTGTTAAAAATACTAAGTATCGCCAGTGTGCAAAAAATTTGGTTTAATTAATATTAACATACATGAAAATACAACACAGTGCATTATTAATTGACTAGAATAAGGTCAGGTGAGAGATAGCCTATGACTACAAGGTGCAAGTCTTATATTAACCAGTCATCTCTAGCACTAAAATATGAGACCGTATTGTTTAATAACACCAAAGACGTACATTTGCAAAAATTAACTGCTAAATGAACAACTAAGCATCTTAGGGATTTTGTAAATCACAGTGAACACAGCGGAAATTAATGACACTGAAAGAAAGGTGATGTAAACTCTACTTAATAATAGTGAGCTTATCCAAGAGTTGTATTTTGTATTCTATCTATCTACAGAATGTATTTAGTGAAGCTGGGGGATGTGGACATGACCTGGGACGGTGTAAAGGTACTATACAATAGACTTTAGTGTATCTTCCATGAAAATTATAATCACCATCTTCGCTTATAAATTCCATGTTACGATTTGTCTTTATTAGAAATTTTGTCAACATGGGAAAACTGTTGAAATTATTTAGATAATTAGTCAACCAGATAAACAATATCCAAGAATTCAGTGTTCATATTAACAAGTTATCTATAGAAGATTAATAGGTGTTATAATTGACATACAAATCTATTCAGGCTATTTGAGGTGGTCCGTCTTTGATGATATTATGGTATACGTACACTAAAAATAATGAAAACATCTTCCTACATGTTACTCATCTTGAGAGTTCATGTGAAATAGAAATAATCATTTATATTTCTACTTAATTTCTTAATTAACTTTTTGTTTTATAAATTCCATCTGCAGGATCAAAGGATGATTGTGGAAAATGTGAACTGATTTATCATCTTCAGTGAAACGGTTTAAAACCAAGAGAGTTGGTTTATTTTCAAATTAAATAGTATGTGAGTTAGTAAGTATTTTTACTGAACAAATCCAGGGCATATATTATATATATTTGTATTTTTTTTACTGAATTCATTTTTCTCTTATCATTCTCTTAATAGCTATGGACTGACACTAGTAAAAATTTTACTTTTATTTACTTCTAAACTGTGGCTTTCAATGTATGCCCTGCATGGGAGAGACATGGAAGAAATGAAACTACAAAATGTTTTGTTATATAAATGAAAATGTTTCACGTTGTGCATGTCTGTTTATCTCTTAATAATATTATTTATGCTTTTCATATACCAGTGGTACTCAACATGTGGCACATGCATTTAAATGGCACATTGTATTAAAGGTATTATAAAGCGATGTGCTGCTAATTCATATGCATTCGTTCGCTATCGTATAAGTTAGTATTTTTGATAAATGAGAATATAATATTTACGTTATGTTTACAAGTCAAAATTTATAAGACTTGTACGAATCGGCAATTTTTTATTGGCACCTTTACACTGGCACAGATGGATAAATTTTTTAAGATGTATTTTTAAATCAAATATATTATTCAAGTAATTTATGCCCTTGCATGTTCGTCTATTGTGTGTGCCTAATTGAAAAGTTGTTTTCGATTTTGACATCTTAAGGCTTTTTCAATATGCAAGATATGCATTTATTGATAGTTTGAAGTCTTAAATTTTAAAATGAATATAGATAGTAACTATTGCTGTTTGAAAAACAAAATGATTTTTGTAGGTAACAAAGAATTGCTTTTATTGTAAAAAAAAATGAAAATCTTACCTTTTAGGTGGGGAAGTATTTATAAAGAAAATAACTTATATTACCTTATAATGGAGACCAGTGATGTAAATTTAATGATTAATGGACGAACTTAGTCTATAAATCAATGTTTCAATAAAAAATTAAATGAAATAATAGAAAGTAAATGATGTTGACTTATATAAATTGTAAATAAATACAATACTAAATTAATTTAATTTACTAAAATTTACTAAATTAATTTAAGCAGTATTTACATATGTATAGATATTTTATAGTACTAAATTATGTTATAAACCTTAATATTTTAGTATAGTTGGCGTGGTGAAAATTATTTTCTTGTTTTCCCATATCCACTCTCTAAATGAAGAATATGGACATTAATGTAGTAAATGATGGGAATTACCTATTGTCAATCTATGGCAATTTTGATTAAATGACTGGCACATATTACAATAGTTGAGAACCACTGATATAGGCTATTATATAAAATTACTATTGCAGTTTAGGCTGTTCTGGAGTTGCGGTGGAATGTACCAGCAAAATCTTTAAAAATACAATTAAATAATTTTTACACATTTATAC
>JAGVSQ010001171.1:0-31006 GCA_022683975.1 Rhyacophila evoluta | reverse complement strand
CGCCTGATATGTTTACGGTACCAACACAATCAGCGATTAAAGTAACAACAGCTGGCTTAGGTGATGGTTCTACATTGACTTCACAAGAAACAACTACAAATAAATATACTGATATTGTTAATAAAACGACAACACCCGATGTGTTTAACGTACCAACACAATCAGCGAATAAAGTACCAACAGCTGGCTTAGGTGATGGTTCTACATTGACTTCACAAGAAACAACAACAAATAAATATACTCCTTCTGATAATGTTAACAAAATGACGACCCCTCATGCGTTTACTGTACCAACACAATCTGTGAATAAAGTAACAACTGTGGGTTTGGATGATTATTCAACATCTTCTACAGAAAAGGCAACCACAAATAAATATACATCTATGGGAAATGTTGACAAGGTTACACCTGGTGGTTTTACCATACCACCACAATCAGTGAATAAAATAACAACAATTCGTCAAGACACTGAGTTTACTGAAAAGATCAATGAAGTTACCACAATAAATCCAAATGATTTTTCAACTGTATCTAATAAAAATGTAAACACTGGAAATTCGGAGTATGTAACTTCAACTACAGATTCATATTATAATGACACAAAAACTACTAATATAGTGTCATCTATATATACTACTGATAGTGAAATAAACAAACCAGTAAAAACTGTCACCGAGTCAACATATAATAATAAAACTCCATCTACTACACAGAATTATACAACTACAGAATCATCATTAGGTAATAAAAGCAGTACATTGGACCCTGATCATAAAACAACTGATACTTCAGTATATTCAAGTACGGTCAATCCTTATCCCCAATTTTCGACTAAAATATATACAACAGAATCATTAAGCGCTACAAATGATGACGCATTTTCTACAACTTCTAGTGTTACCAGTACAGATACTACAACTAAAGATACGCCAATTATAATAACTCCAGAATCCGCAACATCCCGTTATACAACAACTAAACCAAAGAATACATCCACAAATAAAAATTTGTACCATTCAAAATTAACAACCGTTAAATCTGAAGAAACTACTCTTAATCCAGTCAAATCTACAACAAGTGGAGTTTATGGTAGTACTGATTCACAAAACAAAGTGAATGGTACTACAACTTTTACTTATGAATACTCAGGAAATACTGATAAAGTGTTGACTACTAGTACTACAAAAACACTGCAAGATGGAACTACCGAATTTTCATTGAGTTCAATTCCGACAAATGCTAAAGACAATAGTTCTAAATCTACAACAAAGGGTAGTGAAAAAATAACAACTACAATTTCTTATAGTAGAGATAAAACTGACAGATATACAACTATTAACCCTGTAGAAACTAGTACAGTAAAGATCTCTTCTGTCTATACTCCTAGTACGATTAAACAAGATAAAGATGCATCAACGATTACAACATCGGTATATTCGGAAACTCCAAATATAGAAACTACAAAGCTTTCAGAAAGTAATACAGACGGTTATACAGATGGTTTTAACTACACGGAAGTAACTACCAATTCTCATTATGAAACTAGCACAAAAAACACTAATCCAGATGATAGCCATATATATTTCATTGACAGGTTTACTACTCAGAAACCAAAAGTTACTAAACGTCCGTCTACTTATCCAGATAATATAAAGGATACATCGACTTTTAAACCTAAAGTTACAGCTGGTGATAAAACCACACTCGCTTCTTTCACTACAGTAGATGACAGAATAGTTTTTACGACAGACAATGAATTTTCAGAGTTTTCAACTCAAAAATTTAATTCTAATACTGCTAAAACTTCAAGCACTTACAAAGATGATGACTTAAAAACTTCAAATCCTACAACTGTTGTGTATTCTGAAACTTCGACAAATTTTGATAAAATCACAGCAGAAAATAATAAATCTACAAAAATAAGTACTGAAAAATTGGAAACAACAACAATACGGATAACTGATCCAACGAAAAAGACAACAACATTTGAAAGTTTCACTACTAGTACTGAACCTAATAGTCAAACTACAATTAAACTGGCTTCATCACAATTTCCAGATGTACAGAAAACAACTAAATCAGCTTTAGATAAAACAACTAATAGATTGACTACAGAATACACGACGTTGGATAATAATGGTTATACAGTCGAGACAACAACTTTGGATGAATTTTCGTTTGAAGTTGCTGGAGTCGATCACCAACTAGATAAATATGACAAACCTTTCGAAAATGATACAGAGCATATCACTACAAAAAAGGTCATTTCTACAACACCTTCATATGAATCTACATTAGACTATCAGAATACTGTAGATATCGAAGAAATTCTAAAACAATCAACTACGAATTCTCCTACAACAGCTACAACAATGAAATCTAAAACAACAACTAATTATACATCAAATATTGATTCAACAACGACTAATGTCAAGTCTACTTCAAAGCCAACCACATCAAGTGATAGTGTATTTACTACGGATAAAAATGTTATTTCGACTACTGGTTATCAAGATTTAACTACCGAATCACGCATATCAAAAACACCCAGTGTTAAAACTACTCTAAAGCCGACCACTTCAAAAGAAGATAAAATTACTACAGATAGAAATATTATCTCGACTACTGATCGTCAGAATCTGTCGTCTCACAGGCCTATCGATGATAGTACTACAATGGTGATTTCAGACATCAAAGATTATTCAACCAAATCTACTACACATTTGCCAGATGTGTCTACCAAAATTAATAATATCGAATCAACAACCAAATTTTCTGCAAATCAATCTACGACCACTTCTCATGTTTTAAATAACACTTTAATTAGTATTGCTTCTACTACAGAAAATAATTTTGGTACATCATCATACGATAAAAGTACAACGTATAAGAGTGATAGCATAACAGCAGCTACTAGAAATCCAACAGACAAAGAGCCATATGTTCCACCGCTAATCGATTCACTAGAGATTGAAGCAGACGACTATACTTCATCAGAAGAAGTTACGACAACTACTAAAATTTTCAAAACTATGCCAACAGTTAGTCCGACAAAACATGTAGTTACTACCAAGAAATATACCACCAAACCTATTTATGAAGGTACTACAAATAAATATACTACTGATCCCTCTAATAATGTTTCTGATAACAAAAATGAACATGATACTGAAAATTTTACTACCGAATCAACAAATAAGTATACCACTAAAGTCATCGATATATATACCACGGTAACTACAAATAAATATACTAAAGTGACACCAGAAAAGCATACTACTGAGAGTTCAGAAAATTTTACAGACAGTTCAAATAAATATACTACAGGCATTCAAGATAAATATACCACAGATATTCCAAATAAATATACTGCTGAGACTGCGAAAAATATCACAAAATCTCCAAGTGAATACTCTACTGAAACAATTAATTATACCACTGATGCTCAATATAAGCATACTACTAAAACTCCGAATGAATATTCTACAACTTATGTGAATCAATTCACTACCGACACTCCAAACAAATATACTACTGAGACTCAAGTAAAATATAGTACTGAAAGTAAAAGTGAAATCCCAAATGAGTATACTACTAAGACTCCAGAAAGAAATACTATGGATACTGCAAACACTGGAGATAAATTTACTACAGACATATCATATGAGTATACTACGGAGACACCGAATAAGAATACTATGAAGACTCCAGATAAGTATACTACTGACACTGTGAGTAAATATACCACTGAAATTTCAAATAAATATTCTACCGAGTCTACAAATAAATATACCACTGAATCGTCTAAAAAAGACACAACTACCACGGCTCAAACGAATGTTGAAATGTCTTTCCGCCCGTCTATTACAGCACTTTATAATGACTATTCTACACCCTCCGAAACAGTTCATACGACTACTGACAGTAATGATTGGAAAATTACGACTCTATTTGATGAAAGAGATATCTCTAGTACCCGTCCAAGTATATATGATGATACAAGCACAACATTTCAAGAATTTGGTAAAACTCCTACAATTGCCACAGTCAGTACTGATAAATTTTCAAATGATGGTAAAGATACTACCACTAAAATGTATGGAAGTGAAAAAATAACGACAGGCGGCAACGGAATTTATGAAACCACAACAAATACATATTTTGTTTCTACCCAGTCGAATATTGTAGGTGATCCTAAAATTAGCACAATCGTACCTAATACCGAACATTATACAGAATCATTTGTACCGAATGATACAGAATTCAGCACAGTTAGCACAGATAGTTCTACTATTTTACTAGATGAAAATAGCACTAGCATGAATTATTTTACACCTGCCACAGATACAGTTCTAACATCCACAAAACGAGTTATAGTATACACGACTGAGAAACCTATGGACAGTAAGACTGAAACTACACAGACTTTACTTACTAATTCACCGACTAACAAGCAATGCGCGGCCGACGCCCACTGCCCATCATCAGAGGCCTGCTCCGCTGGGATTTGCCAAAATCCTTGCTTGACGCAATCGAACCAGTGTGCGAGTAACGCCATTTGTTTGGTGACTAATCACACACTGATATGCCAGTGTCCTAATGGTCTAGTCGGGAATGCCGGCCAGGATTGCAGAAGAGGTATAACCGTCATTAATATAATTACCAAATATAATCACCAACTGAACATATAGAGACAAGTTCATTTTTACTTGATATTTAAACGCTTACAAATCACTTAGAGAAGTGTAAGTGTTTACTCAAAGAAGTATTAATGAAAACTTGCCTTTACTCAGTTAACCCAGTATTGTATAGTTCCAAAGAATGTATATAAATTAATATATTAGTGTATAATTTAACTGACAATTTGTAAATATTATTTGGAATGTGCTTGTTAAAATGTTTTTTTTATTAAATAATAACCATAGCATTTAAAATACATTCACTGCCCAGCTCCTATCCCATAATAATATAATATAAATAACCCTTGCACAATTTGTTTTATAATGTTTTATAATTAAGATCATATTTTTATTAATAGGTTTAAGTTTTGCTTTTATAACTCATTTAATTAATTTATTACTTAAACAGGATTCCAGACGGCTGATCTTCTACAAAATCTAATTTTTAATGTATAATTTTTCCTCATTTTCGGTTCTAATGTGTAACATAATTAACGCTTTATAATCTTGTAACATAGACCCTCCCGGAAGTTCTAAAAAGCCTGAGCCGTGCCAGTCAGACTCTGATTGCATAGAAACGGAAGCGTGTTACATGGGACTGTGTCACGTCCCTTGCGATTTTGCTAATGTGTGCGGCGTGGCGGCTAAATGCCACGTCAAGATGCATCGTCCCATATGTACATGTCCTAAAGAATATGATGGCAATCCAGCTATTAAGTGTACCCCGTCCAAGTCATGTAAGATACTCACACTAATGTATTAATATATTAAACACTAAAATTTAATGACGGTAGGTTTTCTTCGATTTACGATATCTGCGACTTATGATTACAGCTTGGAATAACTGCTAAAAATTTGTTTACATATTCTTGAACATGGATAGTACTAGAAGTCTGTTAATATTATTTAATAAAATAGGTATTGTTATTCATTGAGAATAATTTTAATGATGGACAATAAATAATGAAAATATTTTTTATCAGCTGTTCTATTTTTATCATATTTTAAAAAACAATGAAGATTTTTTTTATGAAATTAAACTGTTGTAAAGTTGGAAGTAATTTAAGCAAGCTTGTCAGGCCAGGAGAACCACATCGTAAGTCGAAGATTACTTGTGATAAAACCAAAATTAATTGCCTAACAATATTTTCAAATCAGGCATTTACTGTACATATATGTACCATTTTGTAATTGAACATAATTTGTCTTTGGCACTTTTTATTATTTCATTGTTATTATTAATTAATGTATTTTCCTTGGTATTTTTTTGTTTTGTAATCATACATATCATGTTTGGCACATTTTTTTCATATGTTGTAATTATACAAATTGTCTTAAGCACTTTTCATTTATTTTTTGTAATTATACTTGTAAGTCATATGTTGTCTTTTGCACCTTTTTATTCTATTGTTGTAAATAAACTATTTGGATTTTGTATAGTGGGTTGCAATACGAATGAAGAATGCCAGCTAACGGAGGCATGCATCAATCATGCATGCATAAGACCTTGCGATATTCACAATCCGTGTGCACATAACGCCGTCTGTATAAATACAAACCACGGCTCGGATTGTAGCTGTGCAGAAGGATACCAAGGCAACGGATATGTTGGCTGCACTCCAGGTAAGCTAATAAACATTGAATTTAATAGTCATATGGCAAATAGACTCCGCTAATTAGTTGAGGAAATCAAAAAAAAATTTTGAGTACAAAATTTGAAAACTTAAGAATGGAAAGAATGTCGTAATTTTGCTATAACAGATGTAAGAAAAATTAAATGATAAATACTATCAACTAATGAAATTTTTCATTCATAATTAATATGACTATATAAACGGCTTAGACTACGTACCTAAGTACATTTTTATTGTGAAATTTGGCCATTTCCACATGGTATGTCTATCAAAACTTAATGCTTCTCAATGGTGTTACGCATTTTTCAATTCTTGACATTTTCTAAATTGTGTTTTTTTTCATTAGTCATAAATTACCGCCCGATATGCCAATACAACGAAGACTGTCCTCCGGAGCTACTCTGTGATCGCCTGAACCGAGTCTGCATCAACCCTTGTCAGGAAGATTCTTGCGGTGAAAATGCGGAATGTCTGCCAGCCAATCACGGCATCGAATGCAAGTGCTTCGCAGGTTTCATTGGCAATCCATACGTCACTTGCTCTCAAGGTAATCATGAAATGTATCACTCACTCACTCACAAAAGTGTCGATCACTATCTTCTTCTATCATTGCCTTATTCTATCACAGGTGATAAAAAAATTATAATACTTTCCCATTTGTGAATAAGTTTCATTGGATCACCAGTGCTTTTGATTTATTGAATCATTTAGGATGAATGGTTTGTGTTGAATTTATGACTCACCATACATATAAATGTGGACAGTGACATGAACTTTTCCAAAATATTATTTTGTTTTATCCAGTTCAAGGTTGCCGTTCTGACAGTGAATGCCACACATCAGAAGCTTGTGTTAATGGACAGTGTGTGTCACCATGCCGATGTGCACCGAATGCTGTCTGCGATGTCAACAATCACAAAGCTACCTGTAAATGCTTGCCTGGATATAGTGGTAATCCTGAAGTTGGATGCAGAAGACCTACGAACTTGTGCGATCCAAATCCTTGCGGAATCAATGCCATGTGTGAAATCGATGATGGAAACCCGATTTGCTTCTGTCCTAGAGGCTTGACTGGAAATCCATTCAAGAACTGCAGTAAGTAATACTATGATTCACTTATGTTTTATTAGTTTTTTTTTATTCCTACAATAAATAAACTCTAGTAAACTATGAGTAAACTTGTATGAATGTATTGCAGAAATCTGTTTTGTAGTTATTTGATTTCTTTTCCTTGTTTTTTAAGTATTCATTTTTTTTAGTTTATAAATTTTTTTGGTTTTGCAATATCCGTTTATGAAAAAGTGTTTAACCCAAATTCTGTTTTCAGTTCCAGAAGGTGATGATTGCAATCCAAATCCGTGTGGTCCAAACTCAGGCTGTCGAAGTGTCAATGGACAGTCTTCCTGCTTCTGTCTACCAGAATATGAAGGGAATCCTCCACAAAAAGCATGTGCCTTGCCTGAAAATCCTTGCGACCCATCTCCATGTGGACCAAATACACAATGCTCTCTTCTCAGTAATGGTTTTGCTAAATGTACATGTCTCCACGGATACTTGGAAAGTCCTAATACGATCAGAGGATGTGTTGAACCAAGAAATCCATGTGAGCCAAACCCTTGTGGTCCGGGTGCCAGCTGTGATCCAAACCGTGAACCCGTTTGTTTCTGTCGAGAACCTGCAATTGGAAATCCGTACAAGAACTGTGTGGAGCCTGTCCGAACGGAAGTTCTCTGTCATCCAGGACCTTGCGGAAAAAACGCTGATTGTTATGTTTCTGATAATCAAGAAAAATGCTTCTGCTCAAATGGATTTATCGGTGATCCGTATGCAGGTTGCCATACTCAACCTACGAACCCATGTTATCCTAATCCTTGTGGACCCAATGCCATCTGCAGAGTTGATTCACAAAGTTTGCCACTGTGTGCATGCCCAGAAGGAACTCTCGGAAATCCTGCAGGAGCCGAAGGGTGTCAAGAATATGAATGCACTGTTGATGATGATTGTCAACTTGATAAAGCTTGCATAGGTTACAGATGTCGAGATCCATGCCCAGGTTGTTGCGGTTTGGCCACAACGTGCCGTGTCGAAAAACACCACCCTGTGTGCTCATGTATTCATAACTTCATCGGTAATCCAATCATTAGATGTTATCCTATACCTGCAGAAAAGAATCCATGCATGCCGTCTCCTTGCGGAGTCAATACTATATGCCAAGTACAAGGAGGAAGAGCTGTCTGTTCATGTTTACCTGACTTTAAAGGAAAGCCCGAAGTAGAATGTAAACCAGAATGTACTATTAATTCAGACTGTCCTCTAGAAAAGGCTTGTATCAATAGACACTGCATAAACCCTTGTTATGATGGTGCCGTTTGTGGATTACAATCGATTTGTCAAGTCTATGATCATACAGCATCATGTGTCTGCCCAGAAGGCTTCTTTGGAGACCCTCTTTTCATGTGCATTAAAACACGTAAGTAAAAATCGTCAATTTTTAAACACTGCTATGTATATTGGAAAAACATCTAAATTAAAAATTTATAAGCACAACTCTTTCTACATTTTTAAAATGGATTGGAACTATTTACATTTTGATTTTTTTGTATCAACTAATAGTTATCTTACAACTAAAGAAAGATGCTCAAAACATAAATCCCACAAAAACCTTCATATCATTTTATACAAATTAATTAAAAAATGCAGGACTAAATGCTAATTGCTAAAATGCTAAAAAATGATAAAAATGACAGACAAATAATTGGCTGTCAATCAAAACTCTTGAAAAACCACATGTTTATGTAATCATCCATACTGTGGAGATACATTCACAGTGAATTTAATTAAGAAAATTCTATAAATTATATATATACGAACATAATTGAAAATAAATTCTCCAATAGATAAATTTGCGGTTAATCTAAAAATCAGAAAGTTAAACTTTTCACCCAGAACTAGGATTAAAATAAATGTATGTTGTTATAATAAGTGATTGTTTGTGTTTTAATCTTTTCTTTTTCAACAGCAATAGTAGCACCAATCGCAAACACAACTCTGCCATGTCATCCATCACCATGCAGTTCAGAAGTGACATGCAATCCATTCGGAAACCAAGTCGCTATCTGTGATGCATGTGCAGCAATTGGATTCAATCCGGACTGCAATCCTGAATGTTTGCTCAACTCTGATTGTCCATTCGATAAAGCTTGCATAAGAGAAAAATGTTTGGATCCCTGCCCTGGTTCTTGTGGCGTTAATGCTGTTTGCAATGCATATAATCACAACCCGATATGTAGTTGTCCTCAAGGATTAGTGGGGAATCCATTTGAACATTGTTCAGTCCCTGCTTGTGAGTAATTTTAAATAATAAATTGACATTTTTATAATATAAATAAGGTAATTTGAAAATGGAGTCATTATTTCTTCAGAACTCAAGGTTTATAAAATTGTAAATTTTCTGGAAAATCTGTGGAAACTTCCTGCTTAATATGACATACCGATTTGAGGATGATAGAATGCATCATATATTATGGAATTTAAAATTGCTATAAGATACAAACGAGCTTTAACAAATACGCTAGTAAAATTGTTTCTAAGTTGGATTAAAAACTTTAAAACATCAGCTCACTCTCTATTAGTTCTGCTTAAAGTTTTTTATAACTCCACATTTTGAACACAAATAATTGTTTTTAGATCCACTGGAGGAACCAGTAACATGCGCAAATGTTCCATGCGGAGTCAACACTGAATGTAGAGAAAAGAATGGAGTCCTTGCATGCGTTTGTTTACATGAATTCTATGGTGACCCATTAGTGGCATGTAGACCTGAATGTGTCTTGAACAGTGATTGTTCCATGGCAAAAGCTTGTATAAATAATAAATGCGACAATCCTTGTATTGGCATATGCGGAATTGGGGCAGAATGTGAAGCTGTAAATCACCATCCAGTATGTTATTGCCCCGCAGGATATTCTGGAGATCCTTTTGTCTCTTGTCAGCCATTCAAACCAATCCTGCCACCTATTGAAGGAATGTTAAACCCATGCGATCCATCCCCTTGCGGGCCTTTCAGTAGATGTATAGTATCATCTCAAGGTTACGCGACTTGCTCGTGTTTACCTGGTTATGATGGCGTCCCTCCTGTTTGTCAACCAGAGTGTATCGTCAGCTCAGAATGTGAGCAGACAAAGTCTTGCATTAATCAAAAATGTCGAGATCCCTGTCCAGGCAGCTGCGGTACTGGAGGACAATGCATTGTAGTGAATCATAATCCTATTTGCAGCTGTCCTCCAGGTCAACAAGGTGATCCTTTCGTAAGCTGTTATATCCCTGCAGGAGTTGAGGAAGATAGACATCCCGACAATGTAAATCCATGCATTCCTTCACCTTGTGGACCAAATTCCATATGTCAGATCAAAGAGGGCCATCCGGTATGCTCCTGTGTAGCTAATTACATGGGAAATCCTCCATATTGTCGACCACAGTGTATCAACAGCCAAGAGTGTCCCAGGGATAAGGCTTGTGTGCAGGAAAAATGTGTGAACCCATGCCCCAACAGTTGTGGACCAAATGCAAAATGCGACGTTGTCAGCCACACACCTTTTTGCAGTTGCCTCTCTGGATACCAAGGTGATGCTTTCATCGGTTGCTCCAGAATACCTGCTGTGGTACCCTCCAAACCAGATGTGTGCAATCCTTCTCCCTGTGGGGAGAATGCTCAATGCACCGAAATGAATGGAATGGCAAGATGTAATTGCATTCCGCCAAATATTGGAAACCCTTACGCAGGAGGCTGCAGACCAGAATGCACTATCAATGCTGACTGTCCCAGCTCTTTGGCATGTCTGTCTAAGCATTGCCGAGACCCTTGCAAAGGCTTGTGCGGAGTGAATGCAGAATGCGCTGTTATAAATCATATTCCAGTGTGCACTTGTCTCCATGGGTTCAGCGGTGATTCATTCAAAGCCTGTCGGCAGGAATCAAAATTACGTGAGTAATTAACTTAATGATATATATGATATAATGGCCCATTTTTCAATGAAATTGATGTTTATATTTCATGGTAATTGAAGCATTTCCCTTATAGTAAATTGCACAAGCCATCAATCTCTTATTATATTATAGATTTTCAGTCCTAATTGTTGCTATTTTTTAGCTATAGCACCAGTTAACCCATGCGAACCTTCACCATGCGGACCCAACAGTATTTGTCGAATATCCAGCGGTCATCCTGTGTGCTCATGCTTGCCAGGTTATAGTGGATCTTCTCCATCATGCCGACCTGAATGCGTGGTTAGCTCAGAGTGTAGTCAAGTAAAGGCTTGTATACAGAAGAAATGTCAGGATCCTTGTCCCGGAACTTGCGGTTTCAACGCTCGTTGTCAGGTTATCAATCACAACCCCATATGCAGCTGTAACTCTGGATTGACTGGAGATCCATTTGTTGAATGTGTGGAATTAGGTAATAATATATTTCCTCTTGAAATTTTTTCTATTAGTAAGTATTATGAAATTCCCAATTTGGGTTGTAATGTCATGGCTAAGGTGAATTACAAATGTTTTTTACAGTCAGCGTATGGATAGGTTCATATTATAGGAGTTAATATGCTTTGCAGTCAATAAAGGGCATTAATATGTTATTTATTTGGAGGAACTATTATCTACGTCTGGAATAGTAATATTTAAAAGAAACTGTTGAGTCGTAAAACTAAATCGAAATAAAATTATTTTAAAATTACTATCATTTAATACTAATTGTTATTCTACACAGCTAAAGTACCGGAACCGGAAACACAAAATCCATGTTTGCCATCGAAATGTGGAGCAAATGCAGAATGCCGCGTGGTTGATTCACGACCTGTTTGCTCATGCCTGACTGGAATGTTGGGAGCACCTCCCAACTGCCGACCTGAATGTCTCATCCACCAAGACTGCCCATCCAACCTCGCTTGTTTAAATAAAAAGTGTAAAGATCCGTGCTCAGGATCATGTGGTTTCAATGCAGTGTGTTTTGTGCAAAATCATCAACCCATGTGTACATGCATGGAAGGATTCAATGGCGATCCATACTCCGGCTGTAATCCCATCCAAGGTAAGTCCCATAAGGTTCTTTTTTTACTGCTTTCACAGAAGAACTTCAATCAACAAAGCCGAGGTATGTACTACATTTGCATGCTTTTCAACTGTATTTTATTTTTACAGCAACGGTTGTGGTCCCAGTAGACCCATGCAATCCGTCTCCATGCGGAATGAATGCTCGTTGTCAAGTGAAAAGTGGTGTTGGTTTTTGCTCATGTGTATATAATTATCATGGCGACCCGTATACTGGATGCAGACCTGAGTGCGTTCTCAATGCAGACTGTCCCAAAGACAAATCATGTAGAAACAACCTTTGCCAAGACCCATGTATTGGGACATGCGGACAGAACGCTCTCTGTCGCGTTGTAAATCATTCTCCAGCATGTTATTGTCCACCCGACACCAGCGGAAATCCAAAAGTTGCATGTGCTCATGTCATTAAAAATCCTAGTAAGCATCCCATAATATATTAATCATTTTGCAATGTGCGTGTTTGAAATCATGGACTATTGTATCAACAGGTTTATTTCGTATAAGCAAACCATGACATTACATGTCGACATTTGATATAAATTATGATTGATGATCTATCAAAACACTGTTATCTAAACTAAGCAGGATCTAAAAATATTTCATTTAAAATCATAGCTTCAGATTCAAAACCCAGCCTCCATATTACAAATGGCAAATCAGAACTGAGGATCTTAGATGATCTGGCCAATGAGGTATTTAAAGGCTTTTTAAACCGTGTTCACTTACAAATATTTGACATTTGGAATTTTACTTAAAATATTTTTTTTTCACACATTACACGTAAATAAATTCGTGACAAACAATTTCCCTTAAGTGATTTGTATGATTTTAATTACTCTTTCAAATTACATATTGAGAAATATTTTATGTTTGAAATGTAATTTTTTTCATAAAATAGTCCACATACAAAGTTTTTTTTTTAGTTAAAATTTTTATTCTGCATGAATTATTATAAATTTTATTATGATTCACATGAACCTTCATAATTTCACTCACCCATTGCAATTTGATCTTGCATGAAGTATATCACACACTAGTATATTGTACATAATTTTTGCCTGATAACTTTTACAGCATCAATTGGCAATATTTGGAATCCATGTGAAAGGTCACCGTGCGGACCGTATAGTACATGTCGAGTAATACAAGATCATCCCGTATGTTCTTGCCAAGTAAATTACTTAGGCTCTCCCCCCAATTGCCGACCCGAATGCACAATTAATTCGGACTGCCCGCAAGACAAAGCTTGTATACGCAACGAATGCGTGAACCCATGCCCTGGAGTATGCGGGGTAAATGCCGTGTGCCGTACAGTTAGTCACAATCCTATATGTAATTGTTTACATGACTTTGTAGGGGATCCTTTCATAGGATGCGATAGAAAACAACGTAAGAAGAATTAGTAAACATTTTCGTCTGTCATCAACCACGGATTTTATTCTCATTAAATATTATAATTACGGACCGCTAGAATCATCCACAAAGCTAAATAAACATAAAAAGTGTGCCACATTGTCAATGATGCATTATTCCCACAATAATATTGATTTTATTTTTAATTTCATAAATTGTATTTTATGGAAGTTTCGAAAATGTCATCAAACTTACCTTAAAAATATAAAATAGTTTGCGGAAATAAGTATCACTATAAATTCAATTTCCAAAAAAATGTATAGTAATAATATGCTGACACTGATCATAATTTGGAAAATCTGACTCTCATCTCTCAACGAATAAATCAATTACATTTCACCACTGCTTTGCAATATCAAAACTTTTTTTGACTAAATACAAATTAGTAATAGCCCATATTATTTAATAATTTTTTAATTCATTACATCATTTCAATTGCCTGGCACGTTATTTCATTATCATCGAGTCATTGACATGCAAAAGCTTTCAATGACTTCTTAAAGTATTTATATTAGAGTTAAATATTTTTAATGAAAACTAAATAAAATAAAACCCGTGGTTGAAAATGATTTTTATATACGCTGAAGTATATTGAAAAAGGAAACCTGATAAAGCATTCAACTTTTTTATTCTAGAAAACCCAATTCAGAGCACCCCGTGCTCTCCATCCCCTTGCGGATCGTTTTCCATATGTAAAGCTATCGGAGACCATCCCGTATGCTCTTGCTTACCCAACCATTTAGGAAATCCCCCCAACTGCAGGCCCGAGTGCGTCATAAATGCGGATTGTTTTTCAAATCTCGCATGTGTAAAAGAGAGATGTGTAGACCCATGTCCGGGTACTTGTGGATATAATGCTGAGTGTCGAGTAGTATCTCATTCCCCACTGTGTTATTGTATGATCGGACACACAGGAGATCCTTTCTCAGGCTGCTATGAGGCCACTCAACGTAAGAACACTGATATTTTACTCAGTTGGTTTACTGTAACATATTGTACAAATAATATTAATTCAAGTATTAGTATCTAAAACAAACTAAACCGTTATTTTTAAATGATATTCTGTAAAATTTTAAAATATATATTTAACCAAATAATATCCATATTTATATAATATTATCGAAATTAAAAAATATAATATATAACACAAAAAAATTTAAAATAACCAAAATACAACTAATTCGAAAATATACAATATATAACACAAAAATAATTAAAAATTACCACAATTTAACTAATTTATATTTAAACGTTTTTGTCAGTACTAAACCGTTATGAGATTAATTCTATTTTTTTAATAATATGGATATGGATTTAAATCGGCACTAACTTTTTGACTAGCACATGAAATAAAAGTATGTCAATATTTGCAATTGCATCAAGTTTAAAAACTTTACAGCGATCGAGGGTCCAAGAGAACCCTGTAACCCATCCCCTTGCGGTGCAAATACAGTCTGCAGGGAGCTGAATGATGCCGGATCTTGTACTTGCATTATCGGCTATCACGGTGATCCATACACTGGATGCCGTCCAGAGTGTACAATGAACTTTGACTGTCACAGAGACAAAGCATGTGTTAATAACAAATGTATAGACCCATGCCCCGGTGCATGCGGTTCAAATGCCGAATGTGGAGTTGTAAACCATGCGCCGTCATGTTCTTGTTTCCCAGGATTCATAGGAAACCCTCTGCGTGCATGCCACAAACCTCCTGCTAGTAAGCCTTTCTTATTTATTTCTTATTATTATCTCAATACTATATATCTGCTTATTATTTTTTCTGTTATACTTTGAAATATTCTTTATTCTACTACTGATTTAATTTCATTTATTATGTACTTTCATTCTTCAGTTGACATTCCACCCGAACCAAAACGTAATCCATGTCAACCGTCACCCTGCGGCCCGTACAGTGTATGTCGGGTCATATGTGACCACCCTGTTTGCTCTTGTATAGAAAATTACCTTGGACCTCCCCCATCATGCCATCCCGAATGCGTTGTGAGCGCTGACTGTCCTCAGGATAGGGCGTGTATTAAACAGAAATGTCAGGACCCGTGTCCAGGAACATGCGGCATAAATGCTCGTTGTCTTGTACTCAATCACAATCCAATATGCAGTTGTCTCACAGGATTTACAGGAGATCCATTCGATAGGTGCTTCCAAGAAATAAGTACGACATTTATTTGCTTTATGCATGCATTACTCGTTAATATATAAAGCGCAATTGTAGGAAACTATTTATCACGTTATCATTTAAAATATACTCATGCATTTTGACATTATTATACTTTAATAAATATTGTTGAGGAATAGGCAGATTACCAAAAATAAAGTATTTTTTAAAAGAACTTTGAAGAGTGTACATTAAAAATTTATTTGAAATCTATTTTGTAGAAGTCGATAAACCAAGAGAAAATCCATGTATTCCTTCACCATGTGGACCCTATTCTACCTGTCAAGTCATAGGTGATCGTCATGCATGTTCTTGCAATGCAAATTATATTGGAAGACCACCGAACTGTAGACCTGAATGTACGATTAGTTCAGAATGTCCGGGTAACTTGGCTTGCATCAGAGAAAAATGTGCAGACCCATGTCCTGGGTCTTGCGGTTACCACACATCATGCAATGTAATCACACATGTACCAATTTGCATCTGCGATTCAGGATACACCGGAGATCCCTTCTCTGGCTGTTCCCGCATTCCTAGTAAGAAATTATAAAAAAAAAATATTTATAAATATTAGATATTGAATATTCGGTATTAAAAATATTTATTTCCTTAATATTCTAGTCGTAGCACCGGTTGAATATCAAACTCCTTGTGATCCCTCTCCATGCGGTGCCAATGCTATTTGTAAAGAACGTAATGGTGCCGGATCATGTTCATGCTTACCGGAATATCATGGAGACCCTTATATAGAGTGCAGACCTGAGTGTGTATTAAACGCTGATTGTCCACGTGACAAAGCATGTATAAAAAATAAATGTAAAAATCCATGTCCAGGAGTTTGTGGACTAAATGCTGAATGCAATGTTTTCAATCATGCGCCGTCGTGTCATTGTATACCTGGCTATACAGGAAACCCATTGTCGTCTTGCCATGCTATACCAAGTATGTAATCATACTAATAGAATTAATAAGTCAATATTTAATTACGTAAATTAAGATCATTTCTGATAAATGTTTAATTTTTAGTTTATAAAGATCCACCTACAAATCCGTGTGTTCCGTCACCATGTGGCGCTAACAGCCAATGCCGTGTTGTAAACGATCACGCTGTTTGCTCATGCAGGGAAGATTATTTCGGTACCCCACCTAACTGTCGACCAGAATGTATAGTCAGTGCTGATTGCATGCAAGACAAAGCTTGCATTGGTCAGAGATGCAAAGACCCATGTCCTGGAACTTGTGGTATAAACGCTAGATGCTTAGTTCTCCATCACAACCCTGTATGTAGCTGTAACTTTGAATACACAGGCGATCCATTTGTCAGATGTTCACTTGAACAACGTAAGTAAATCATCGATTAGAATAACAGTATAAACACGTTTGATTCAAATATATTTGATCAACTTTTTTTTCGGTTATGTAGGTACACCCGATAAACCAAGCGGAAACCCTTGTATACCTACTCCCTGCGGTCCAAACTCTCAGTGTCGAGTAGTAGAAAGCGGTCCTGTATGTTCATGCCTTCCACAATATGTTGGTCGTGCACCAAACTGTAGACCAGAGTGTACAATCAATCAAGAGTGTCCCAGCAATTTGGCTTGTCAGGCAGAAAAATGTAGGGATCCTTGCCCTGGATCTTGCGGATCGAATGCCAATTGTATAGTTGTTAAACACTCTCCTATATGTCAATGCTTCGATCAATACACTGGAGACCCATTCTCTGGTTGCTCACGTATTCCCTGTAAGAAAGTTTTATTTATTTAAAGTAATCAACTAATGAATTTTATTGAAAATTAATATAGATCACTAAGTAATACTAATGAAAACCGAAAATGATTTTAAAATTTAAATAATTAACGCAATTAACCAGATAAACAAAGCTTTCAATTTTATAAAGTGTAAAATCAAAATATTTGATGATATAAAATAGTTTTTAGTACACAAGTGATTTAAATATACAATTAAAAATAATACACCTTTTGAATTTGTTCATTAACTATTAAAAATAATTGTTTTAAAACTAACATCGACACGATTAAAAATAGTTTTACTCAACAACAATGTTTTGCACGTCTTTTAGTAATCCAAGCCGTTGAAGTTCCACCGGAGCCATGCAATCCATCTCCATGTGGAGCAAATGCTTTTTGTAAAGAACGTAATGGAGCCGGTTCATGTTCTTGTCTACCCGAATTTTTCGGTGACCCCTACACCGGTTGCAGGCCAGAATGTGTAACAAATAACGATTGTAACAGAGACAAAGCGTGTATCAATAACAAATGTAAAAACCCATGTATTGGAGAATGCGGATTGAACGCCGAATGTAGAGTTGTCAACCATGCCCCCTCTTGCATTTGCTTACCTGGATATGAAGGAAACCCTTCACGTTCTTGTCATCTTCCTATTCCTAGTAAGATTTTCTTCTACTTAATATCATAAACTACTACTATTATTATTCACTTTCATCTTTCTTGTTTACTATCTTGTTTCTTATTATACAGTACCTAAAGATGAGCCGATAGATCCTTGCCGACCCTCACCGTGTGGACCATACAGTCAGTGTAGAGTGTTGAATGAACATGCTATCTGCTCATGTCTTGACACATATATAGGATCTCCGCCAGCATGTAGGCCAGAATGTATGATCAGTGCAGAATGTCCTCAGAATAGAGCGTGTTTAAAACAAAAGTGTGAAGATCCATGTCCAGGAACATGTGGCTTGAATGCACGCTGCCAAGTTATAAATCACAATCCAATATGTAGTTGCATGTCCGGGTACACTGGTGATCCTTTCGTCAGATGCGTTCAGGAGCCGAGTGAGAACATTTTCTATACATTCCTATACCTTGAAACTATCTTTGTCTATGTATTTTTTATTCACTCTTCACTCTTCCTGTATTTAGAACCTATGGATACACCCAGCGGTAACCCATGCGTGCCGTCACCTTGTGGACCTAATTCCCAATGCCGTGTAGTAGGAACAACTCCTGCTTGCTCTTGCTTGCCAGGCTATGTGGGGCGTTCTCCCAACTGCCGACCAGAATGTACCATAAGCGCCGAATGTCCCGGAAATCTCGCATGCCTTAGTGAAAAATGTGTGGATCCTTGTCCGGGTTCTTGTGGATCAAATGCTTATTGTACTGTCATAAATCATGTGCCTCTTTGTACTTGCCAAGAAGGGTATACCGGTGACCCATTTAAAGTATGCCGGTATCTGGAACCACGTATGTTGCTTTTTTATTTTTTTGATTATTCTCATATGTTTCTAAGACTGCTTTATTCATTTAGAAATATTACACTTCTGCATTTTATTTATGTTTAGACACAATTGAAGTCTGCTTAAAAATAGCAATCTGCATGTTTCATTTTTCCGTATGCTATAGAAATTTCATGCATCATGCTAATATCAGCTCGAACAGCTTTTATCAGTATTAGTTTTTAGAAATAAGAATGATTATGCGTGCTCGGGTAATTCATTTTTATAGCATGAAACCTTTAGCAGTCAGTAAGTCCCTTTCTCGGAGCAGATTTTGAAAGTAAGTATGTAAGTGATAGTAAACTTTTACACTATATCAAAAATGCATTTTTTTCTTGCAAGCATCTAAAAGTAGACTATACTATTTCAGTGCCTCCATCAACAGAAGCACCTCCCAACCCGTGCAATCCTTCTCCATGTGGAGCAAACGCCATTTGCAAGGAACGCAATGGCGCAGGATCGTGTTCGTGCTTACCAGAATACTTTGGTGATCCGTACTCCGGCTGTAGGCCAGAATGTGTGACCAATTCGGACTGCGACCGTGCAAAGGCGTGCTTTAACAATAAATGTAAAGATCCTTGCCCCGGAGCATGTGGCCTGAACGCTGAGTGCAGAGTCGTCAATCACGCGCCTTCGTGTTACTGTTTACCAGGATATACGGGAAATGCTTTAAGTAGCTGTGCTCTACAAGAAGAAGGTAAAGTTAAACATTAAATTCATAACTATGTCAAGTTTGCACATATAATATGTTCACTGTACTATACCTTAAACTTAAATGTATTGAGAGTTTTAATAATAATCTTATTTCTATCAATAACATGTATTTTAATTATAGCTAAAGTGGTTCCACCGGGTGACCCGTGCAATCCATCACCATGCGGTCCAAACAGTCTTTGCAAATCTATGAATGGACATAGTGTATGTACTTGCCAGGCAGGATACATTGGTACACCGCCAATGTGCCGGCCAGAATGCATCGTCAGTTCTGAATGTCCTCAAAATAGAGCGTGCATCAACCAAAAATGCTCAGACCCATGCCCTGGAACGTGCGGCTTGAATGCGAGATGTCAAGTTGTTGTTCACAACCCTATATGCAGTTGTGCTTCAGGTTTTACTGGAGATCCATTTGTCAAGTGCTCCAAAGAAGAATGTAAGTATAATTTCATAATTACAGTGTCCTCCCACTAAAGAATAGTTCATCACTTAGCTATTTCATTAAACTTATTTATTTGCGGTTAGTTGTGCAGACAATTACTAAAAAATAAGTTTAATTGTCTATACTTGTGTAGAAATAATGATGAGGTAATACTGGGAATATAATTTTCTTTTGAAGTTATCAGTAGATTAGTCCATACTATAAATTTATAACACATCACTTAAAGGTGATATTAAAAATGTATCGAGAAATCAAGCACACTGGTCGGCACTTCTGACTATATTATGTTAAAACTTTCGAAAGCGAAATAGATCTTTTTTAAAACAATTATCAATTTCACTAAAAAAGGGTAAATATTTACATTACTCTTATTGATTAACTATCATTTATCAATACATGAGTTCCACAATAGATAATGATTTTTTTTTTATAATTCTTGATATTCATACTATAATTATACAATATTGTAAAACAGCATTATAGCTAATAATATTTTGCTTCTGAGGTATTGATTATGATCTATTTTTTATGCACACATTATTTTAGTATCGCCCCCACCAAGAGATTCAGAAAACCCTTGTGTGCCTTCCCCGTGTGGGCCGAATTCTGAATGCAGAGTAATCGGTACACAAGCCGCATGCTCTTGCCTGCCTGATTATATCGGAAGAGTACCAAACTGCAGACCCGAATGCACAACAGATTCAGAATGCTCCAGTAATCTCGCATGCTCTCAGCAGAAATGCAAGGATCCTTGTCCTGGAGCGTGTGGTCAGAACGCCATTTGCACAACTGTCAACCATAAGGCTGTTTGCGCATGCCAGAATGGTTACACTGGAGATGCTTCCTATCAATGCGATTTGATACCTATGAGTAAGTACATGTCAATACTTTACAGAAAATTAGAAAAGAATTCATATTTATTTATTATAATCGACTCTGTTTAGGCAAAAGGCATTAGCTCTCACTGTTTTGAAAAGTGCTAAAAAGAGTGAAAACTAAATACACGTTCTGTCAAAAGAAATCAAGCCGCAAATGCCAAATTATTATCTAAATTCAACTTGAGATTTAAAAAAAAGAAGGACCTACCAAATTTGCATGCAGGAAAAAAGAATCATACCTCATTCACGGCATTATTGATCTGTGAGGCTTAATACATTTTGCTCGGCTACCCATAGAATTGATCACATGGTTATTATATCAATTAAATAAAATCGACATCTTACTAGGTACTGAGAGGTCACCTCCACCTACACCCTGTGTTCCGTCACCATGCGGGCCTAATGCAGAGTGCAGAGAACAAAATGGTGCAGGAGCCTGCAGATGTTTCCAAGGTTATGAAGGAGATGCATATGACAAAAATCGTGGTTGTCGACGCGAATGCGAGGCGAACGATGATTGCATCGCCAGTCTCGCATGTGTCGGTTTCAAGTGTGTTGACCCGTGCCCAGGCGCGTGTGGTACATTTGCTGAATGCACAGTCCTCAACCATGTTCCTACTTGCACATGTGCACGGGGATATACTGGGGATCCATTCTTCCAATGCAGAGAGATTCCAGTAACACGTAAGAGAATTTTCAAATCTTTTCAATATATAATAGTCATTAAAACAAAAACTTTCAAAATGATCTATTATAGATAGTCAATATTGTTTGTATAATAATCAACAGATTAGTTTTAAAATAATTGAGCAATTAAAAATTTACTGCTGGCTATTTAAATCCACTCATAGAATCTGTGGAAAAATAATATTAATATTTTAAGTTGCATATTATTTGAACAGACAATTCTCCTTACTTTATCCATTCTTTAAGTACTCATTTGTCAACATACAAATAAGAATTCTTAGAATAGAATCAATATATATGTTATTTATGTCTTTCAGCGCCAACACCAAAGTTTCCAGAGAACCCATGCGAACCGTCACCATGCGGACCCAACAGCCAATGCAGACAAATCAATGGCCAAGCTGTTTGCTCTTGCTTGCAAAACTACATCGGAATGCCACCAAACTGTAGGCCAGAGTGTATTGTGAACTCCGAATGCGATCTATCCAAAGCTTGCATCAGTCAAAAGTGCGATGACCCATGTCCAAACACATGCGGTCTGAGAGCACAATGCAGAACCACCAACCACAATCCTATCTGTTCCTGTCCACCAGGATTAACAGGAGATCCATTTTCACAATGTTACCCAATACGTAAGTTAAATTAGAATCATTGTTATTAATTGACCTAACATTTTGACATGTAATACGAATATTCATAGAATAGACAAATATGCTAATATATTATTTACATTTTTATAAGAAGTGTAGATAACTGGCGGTTAGTCAATCTAACGTCATTCATGTATGCCTTAGCCTGGCACGGGTAGAAGAGTGTATACATGTTACAAAGTATTCAAAAAAGACTTCTAATATATATTTCATTGAATAATATAATATTTCTTCTTTGTTACTGATTTCTATGATACATTTCTTTTAGCTCCAAAAATAGAACCACCACAAACTGAACGACCACCGTCTTGTGAACCGTCTCCATGCGGTCCCAACTCAAACTGTCAGCTGATTGCTGGAAACCCAGCATGCTCTTGCCTGCCCGATTACATCGGTTCTCCGCCCAATTGCCGCCCCGAGTGCTTCCTCAGTTCAGAATGTCCTTCACAGATGGCGTGCATCAATCAAAAATGCAAAGATCCCTGCCCGGGATCATGTGGAGTCGAAGCCAACTGTCATGTTCTCAATCATGTCTCCGTCTGCACTTGTAATGAGGGATATACTGGTGATCCATTCGTCCAATGCTCAAGAATTCCACAAAGTACGTATTTATATCTTATTGTCTGGCAATAACATTACTCAATATTGTAGTCTTTCGAATATTCAATATTAGTTTTGGCAAAAGTATCTTCGCTGAAAGTAAAAATCATTTAATACATTCAATTGCAACATTTAATTCATATAGATTGCATATAAAGTATAAACATAAATTCATTCATGATTCATCAATAAAATATCATATTTTCTGTCTATGTACAAGTCTTTTTACGGTAGCTTATTGAAATTCACAATATCAAAATTTTTGTTGTAATATTGTCTTTCATTGCTTTTTATCAACTAATCGCTAAGCCCTTTCTTCTCTTCATAGTTCAAATAACTAAGCATTGCAGAGCTCGGCTGTATTGTTTTTGTCTTATAAATAACATTTTTTTCTTTTTTCAGCTACAACTAGACCAATAGCAAGTGATCCTTGCAACCCATCTCCTTGTGGACCAAATGCAGAATGTCATAATGGAGATTGCACCTGTTTACCTGAATATATTGGAAATCCTTACGAATCCTGCAGACCTGAATGTGTCGGAAGTCAAGAATGTAGTCGTGACAAAGCTTGCCTCAGGAACAAATGCCGGGACCCATGTCCCGGAACTTGTGGACAAAACGCAGTTTGCGATGTTATTAATCACATCCCGATTTGCTCTTGCCAACAAGACTATACTGGAGATCCATTCTCACATTGTCGACCTATGGAAAAGAAACCAATTCCAAAGATTGATCCTTGTTCTCCATCACCGTGTGGACCTAATAGCCAGTGCCGTAGTGCTAATGATCACGCTACATGCTCATGTTTAACTGGATTCCAAGGCACTCCACCAGCTTGCCGTCCTGAGTGCGTTGTCAGTTCCGAATGTAGTCAGACAAGAGCTTGTGTAAATCAAAAATGTATTGATCCTTGCCCTGGAACCTGCGGATTCCAAGCCAGATGCGAAGTTATCAACCATAGTCCAATTTGCAGCTGTAACTCTGGGCAGACTGGAGATCCTTTCAGAGGATGCTATGAAATACCACAAGAAATTGAACCTGTCGAAGCTCCCAAAGCAATCTGTCAGCCTTCTCCGTGTGGACCCAACGCCATCTGTAGAGATCTTGGAGGACAGCCATCTTGCTCATGCCTAGAAAACTACATTGGACAACCTCCAAATTGCCGACCTGAATGCTCAATCAACCCAGATTGCCCTAGCACTAAAGCTTGCATTAATAATAAATGTCAAGACCCGTGCCCCGGCTCATGTGGAACTAACGCAGAATGCAATGTTATCAGTCATACAGCATCTTGTACTTGCTTAGCTGGCTACACTGGAAATGCATTTGTTCAGTGTATTCAACAACAAGGTAATTAATTCTATGATAACAATTACTAAAATAATCATGTTATGTATTTATTTCAATTTATTAGTTTTATTTTCATTTCAAATGAAATAGTAATATTTTTTTTACGAAGATTGATTAAAAACTTACTCCAAATGTATTGAATTACAGAAGAGGAACTCAATCCATGTGAACCATCACCCTGTGGACCTAATGCCGTATGCTCTCAGAGAAGTGGCGCTGGTGCTTGCTCATGCATAGAAGATTATCAAGGAAATCCTTATGAAGGATGCAGACCCGAATGCGTTCTCAGCTCAGATTGTCCTACTGACAAGGCCTGCATACGTAACAAGTGTGCCGATCCTTGCCCAGGCGTGTGTGGTTACAACGCTGAATGTTATGTAACAAACCATCTACCGACATGTGCTTGTAATAAAGGATACATTGGTGAACCTTTCACCGGATGCAGACTTGAACCACCGGTGATCGTAACTGAAGCTACCATCTTAGATCCTTGCAGCCCAAGTCCTTGCGGACCAAACAGTCAATGCAGAAACATCAACAACTTGGGTGTGTGCTCATGCCTGCCTGATTATCAAGGATCCCCGCCAAATTGCAGACCTGAGTGTGTAGTCAATGCAGAATGTCCATCCAATCAAGCTTGTCATAAATTCAAGTGTGCTGATCCTTGCCGTGGTACCTGCGGACTAGGAGCAAGATGCGAAGTCACCAACCATAATCCAATCTGCAGCTGTCCTGCTGGTCAGACTGGAGATCCATTCTCTAGATGCTATCCAATACCAGGTAATTTTTTATTCAACTCAATAATTTTAATTCTTAATTGCTTTGATTTATATTTTCCTTTCATTTACTCACTTATTCATTGAAAAACATAAACATGTTTAGTATAACATTAAAAATTTCATTTACACTTGCTTTCACAGTTGAGCAGCCTCGTCCAGCATTTATCCCGAAAGATCCATGTAATCCATCACCTTGTGGACTCTATGCAGAATGTCGAGAAAATGGAGGTTTACCATCATGTTCCTGCCTTCCAAATTACGTTGGCGCAGCACCAAATTGTAGACCAGAGTGCGTAGTGAACAGTGATTGTCCCGCAGATAGAGCCTGCATCACTGAGAAGTGCCGAGACCCATGTCCAGGATCTTGTGGTTTCAGTGCGGAGTGCCGCATACAGAATCATATTCCAACTTGCTTTTGCCCTGCTGGATTCTCTGGAAATCCATTTATTCAGTGTTCACCAATAATAGGTAATTATAGCATTTACTTTCAATTTCATCCATACATTTTATAAATATCGAGCAGTATATAAATTTCATATAATTTTGAATAATTTGTTTCTATTAATATCTATGTATGTATTTCTAAGTATTAATTATTTATTTCATGAAATCATATTTGATGAAAGTAACAATACGCATATAATTAATAATTGAATGATTTATCATTTTATTATAACGTTTCAATAATTTTTAACTAGAAAAACTACCACCGGTGAAATCAGACCCATGCAACCCTTCGCCGTGCGGACCCAACTCTCAATGCAACGATGGTCTCTGCACATGCTTACCGGAGTTCTTCGGAGATCCATATGACATATGCCGACCCGAATGTACCATGAACACTGACTGTCCTCCTAGTAAGGCATGCTCCAACAGCAAGTGCATTGATCCCTGTCCTGGAACATGTGGCCAAGGAGCTGAGTGCAACGTTTACAACCACATACCCATGTGCACATGTCCCACCGGTACTAGTGGTGATCCATTTACGTCCTGCAGACCTAAAGTTCCAGATGGTAATTATAAATATGTTACCTTCTAAAATTCATTAACTTAAAAAAAATTAATTATTTATATTTATTATATATTAAAAAAAAACTTAACATTTATTATTATTGCAGTGATCTTGAACCCGTGCAGTCCATCACCCTGTGGACCCAACAGCAATTGCCGTGTCACAAATGGCGTTGCAGTTTGCTCTTGTCAACCTGGCCAGATAGGTTCACCACCATCATGTAGACCTGAGTGCATAGTCAGCTCAGAGTGCTCTCTGGTGCAGGCTTGTGTAGCCAACAGATGTCGAGATCCATGTCCTGGAACGTGTGGCCAGAACGCCCGTTGCCAAGTCATCAATCACAATCCTATCTGTAGCTGCAATCCCGGAAATACTGGAGATCCATTCACCAGATGTTTCCCTATTCCAGGTTATTATCATATTTTTATTTATTCATAGCAGCATATTGTATTTTGTTAAAAAACTACCATCACCAAAGTACTTCTTATACACATAAACACCATACAATATTATAACTACAAGAAAAAGTGTAGGAAATTTATTATAACTTATCTAAATTTCGTTATATTTCTTCACAGTGGAAAGTCCAAGACCCGTGACTCCGGAAAATCTGTGCGCCCCATCACCGTGCGGGCCAAATTCTCAATGTACAGTTCGCGGAGAGAGCCCAGCATGCTCATGCCTGCCGGGATACATATCGACTCCGCCTAATTGTAGACCTGAGTGTACCATCAACGCCGAGTGCCCCGGAGCTTTAGCTTGCGTGAACCAACGGTGCCGTAATCCCTGTGAGGGAACCTGCGGAACGGCCGCCAGGTGCGCAGTTGTCAACCACAGCCCGGCCTGTACCTGTGAACAAGGATATACTGGTGATCCGTTCTCTGGCTGTCTACCCGTGCAAGGTAGGATCTTTACATTATGCACGTTTGCTGTACAGAAATACACATGATTGTCCATTAGAGAATTTTTGATGCCACAATGTAAAATATTCATTTTTTGAACTTCCGTTACTCTTTTACGAGCATTGATTTCAGATTTTTAGAAGGTTCATGCTCCAAATTGCACAATCGAGTTTTTCTTTTCTTTCATGAAGCTCTTATAGCTGTTGAAATATTGCAATTTGTAATTATGTTTTACAAATATAAATTATTTGCTACGCTATAAATATTTAAAAATGTTACCAGTATAATTTGTTTTGTGCTGTGGGGATTTCTAAATTTCTCTGGTGGACAAAGATGATTTTTTTCTAGGAGACTCAACGAAAGCCGCACATATACTTCTTCATCAAATCTTGTTTCAAGTTTTTATTAATTTGTTTATTTTATCATTTCTTGATAATTTCAAATCATTTCTAAATTACCAAAAATATTGAAAAAAACAATTTTGATTATCCAGTAAATTATTAAACTGTTTTTTTGCTAAAAAAAATACTAAATTCTTTTTCTCTTTCTTCTTCAATTGTTTTTTTGTGACTTAGATTGAATATTTTTTTCATTTTGTATGCATTAAAGAAAACATGTTACTACGAAAATCGAATTCAAAAAAATAAAGTTGTCAATGTCGAAATTACATTTAATTTAAAAGCATCATTTTTGAATTGTCATTAGTGTATGATTGTATCACTATTACGAGTTTATTTCATTAGATGGGAAATATATTGGTTGAGGTGTAGTTAGGAAATAAACTATGGAAAACTTATTTTTTCAATTGACTCATTCAGTGCTGATTACGCATACTACATATCGTTGTGTTGTATACATTTGAGCCATGCGCATGACGCGTCGTTTTGTTAGATTTAAAAATTTGAGCATGGCTATAACATTATGTTATTTTAGTTAGAAATTAACGCGTTAGTGCTATTGAAATAAGAAATAAAAAATAATTATAACATTTATTATGATATATTGATTCATTTTTTTTAAAAATTCCGACATGTTTTCTTTGATGTTTTCATTGATTATTTATATATATAATTTGCAAATTGGTGATTGGTTGCATTATCAAAAATGTCATTGGAACGTTCAATGTGTTGTATGAATTGATTTGCCCTTTTGGAAATTAGAAGGATTATGGACTCCGGATATTTCTCTAATATGAGAGTTATAAGTAGATTATTACAGTTTTACTAAATTAATCCAATTTTCTTTAAAATAAAACTTTTATTGGTTGAAAAAGAAACTTTTGGTTCTTTATCGCCCACGGTGATTCAGTGAATAAAAGCAGATTCGACTCCTGCAGCTGATTTAAAAAAAAAATGTCTAAATTGTTATCAACCGGTCATAATAAAATTCTGTAGCGTGACACACTCTAAAAGTCCATTTACACGTTCTTACTTAGAACAGAAATAACGTTTACACTTTATTCTGTCATTATAATTTGTTTGAGAAAATACAATATATCAATTCAAAATTATTTTTAAATTATAATTATTCATATGGACTATTGTTTATAGCCCATATTTTGTCATTACACTTCTTTATATATATATAGTTAGCTGTATTACTCGCTTTTGTTATTATAAATTTATTTTAATACTTCGCCGTATACAATATTAGATATCAAATAAAAACAACACATTGGATGTTCTTCATTTTGCATGGACTTTGGTCGAATATATAGTATGTGTTCGCTTGCATGCCATGCTTTCTGTATCGCTGCTATGGAGATCGTAAAGGTAAGTCCCCTCTCCCGACGGACTGCCGCCTGCTGTGGAAAATTCGCTGATGTCTGTTTCTGTTTTTACGCCAGCGCGTAGAATCTACGGAACAACGCTTGCGCAAACCCCCAACCCCCACTTACGCTGCCGCATCATTAATCGGTCGTGAACACCCAGCCACTAACTCATAATTCCCCCCATCGGTCACAGAAAGCAGAGTCGTTAGTTACATGTCGTATTCCGCACCGTATGATCATGCCCATGCGAGCGGTAGACGTCTAACTAAAGAACTCTTTCGTGAATAAAAACATCAATGTCTCTCGATAACGATCCCCATGCCACTGAACACAATAGATAAACGCTTTGCGGTAGGGAAAGAAATGTTGCGAAACCATCGTGATATTTCAGGTGACATCGAAAGCCTAATAACTCGGACTACACTAAAAATGCTCTTAGAAATGCAACCCATCCCCCCAACCAAGCCATGCCATCACCCATATAGGAACAACATCCCCCCTCCGTAATATGCGTTACGCTTAATAAACCAAAATGCAAACGACGCCACTTGAAGCACTAAACTAAAGAAAATCGCTATGGTAAGAAGTTATTTTTTGCTTTATAATAAATAATTCAAACATTTCACATGCAAAGGAAAAAGTGTTATATTTAAAAAGCTTAGTAAAACCCCCCTAACGGTAATGTTCAAACTAAAATAAAGCGGTATAATGGAAAAGCTTTCATTTTAGTCCCTCCTCCCGCCAAGTGAAAAATATTCATCTCTTTAAACTCGGATGATTACAGCCGATCCACCACCAATAGAAAAACTCACCCCTTGCATACCCTCTCCATGCGGAGCGAACGCCGTATGCAGAGAGCAAAATGGCGCAGGATCGTGCGTCTGCATTCCAGAATACAGAGGAAACCCATATGAAAGCTGCCGACCGGAGTGCGTTATGAACTCCGAATGTCCCGCCAACCGAGCGTGCGTGCAAAACAAATGCATTGACCCGTGCCCCGGTACGTGTGGACAGAACGCCGAATGTTCGGTTTCCAACCACGTACCGAGATGCTCGTGTATTATAGGATATCAAGGAGACCCTTATCGATTCTGTCAACAATTGCAGGGTAAGAACAAAATCGGGATGAATTCAAACAGATTTAATTATTATTCATTCCACTCAAAGTAAGCAACCGGTCGAAAATACAAAAAAATATTTACATAAAAAATAAAATCTGTTCATATCGTGGTCAAAAATTGACAAAGTCATCAGTTTAACAAAGATTAGAATTTCAATTTGTAAAAAATATCAGATATACTTACCAAAACATTAAGAATATGATGATTCTAACTGATACAAAATTAATTACATCAGGTATAATAATTATACATTATGAATCCCATATAAAATAAACGTGATAAGAATGCGAACACACATACATATAAAAATATACATACATTATAAAAGAGTAGAATAATTATATATTATTACGTTATTGGACATAGAATGGGTCGTTTTTCCATCGAAATTAAAAAAAATATATACGGCTTGCAAACCCTAAATCCACATATACTGCGACACATAATAAAGTAAGGTGCAAATAGTCGTTAGCGAACAAAATAATAACAAAAATAACGTACGTGAAAAAAAAAATGTGATACGTATACCCGGCTACCATTATCTAACCCAAAATACGATGCGTCAAGCGAACATGGTAGGATAACAGACAATAAATACGTTAAAATAATAGCGTAACAAATATAATAATTTTCAAAAAATGTAAAAAGTATACATTTTTGCTAATATTCATTCGGCATGTCCGCTCTCTATAATAGGTTTGTCGTATTGATTTGATCGATCAAACTCAATTCTAAGCCGGATCAGTAAATATTAAAATATTTTATTCGTATTAGTTTTTTTTTGTTTATATTTATTTCTTAGTTCGATCGCCCACGTTTCGCGCAATAGATTAAATGCTT